>JANEHK010000160.1:68095-80392 GCA_025960845.1 Tachycineta bicolor | reverse complement strand
TCCATGGGAACAGGGTGGTATAGAAGAAACCATTACAAAACCCAATATAAAAATGAAATACAATATAAATACAAATAATGCATAACAACAGGGACCCTGAGGAAAAATCCTCCCAACTGCAGTTTGTCTCTCGAGCTAGCTGGAGTGAAAACGGAGGCAGGGCTCCGTGAGGGAGACAAGCCACACAGGGCCAGCTGCAAGTCTTTTGTATTCCCAGCTTCCAGAATAGGGAAAACAGGAAGGTATTGTTCTTACACCCCCACCCCTCCCCAGGTTATTATGGAGCCAGGGTGTAGGATTTGGGTTTGTTTGCTTGATATTCAGGACTTAAGGGGGTTTCTGTCTGAGGCCAGGTGCGACTGGCAGCACAGGCTGGGGGACCTGTGGGAGAGGTGTGGGACCAAGCTGAGGCTGTGAGACAGCCAGGGCTCTGCGTCGGTCAGTGCTCAACACTACCAGCCCCATGGGCAGGGGCTGTGTCACCCTGTTTTTTCTGAGTTTTTTTAAAGCCTTCTACTTGTTCATAAGATGGAGTCAGTTGCTTTAGTTTCTGCACAATATTAAGAGCAGTGTTTCACTTTTCTCACACATGGGAACACAAACAAACCTTTTGTTTTCTTTCCCTGTCCTTTGTTTACATATTTCTAGCCTGAAAAAATGTAACTGACAGCTGGTCTGGCCAGTGGGGTGAAAGGTAGTAACCCCAGAAACCAATCCACAACCAGACCCATAAATGTATAAAAATGTAAGATAATAAACAGGCTGCTCTCTCTCTCTGGAGGAGCAACTCTGCACCGCAGACCTCTTGTCTCCGTGTTATTGCTTTACATGCTGTGATCACAGGGCTGCAGTGGCTCCCCAGCCCTATGAGGTTGCAGGATGTCCCAGTCCCCTCCCTGTCCCTGTATCACTGTCGGCTGTGCCCGCCCATTGACCTGTGCCGGCACTTGGTGCTTTACAGAGCCTGTGGTGGTGCAAGAGCGGCCCGGGCGCCCAGACTGGTGTGCTACGGGGATGCCTGGACACTGTGACTGGATGGGGAGTGGCTTTGATGTGCAGTGTAAGGTACAGCGACTGGCTTTGGTATATGGTATAAGAGACAATATGTCACCAAAGCCTGGCCTGATATATGAAGGGATTTTGTTTGAGTCACTGGAGAAACAAGTGATTTTGACCTGTGGGAGAATGAGCACCCACAGGGGGGCTAGAGGAAGGGCAGAATAAGCCCCTGGATGAATATCACTAGAGGAGATGAAAAGAATGATACTCACATAGTCAAGTTCAGAGCAAAAAGAAGACAGTTTATTTTCGACTTCAATTTATATAGAACCTGGACAATGACCAGGGATTGGAGAATGAGGTTTACACCTCTCCAACCCCACTGGTCAGACTAGAAGTCCATCAATTGTCCCTCCTCCAAGGAGGAATGCAAAAACAATCACTTTGTTTATGTTACAATCCACGAGAAAACTCCACTACAAAAATGAAAACAATCAGAAGGCTAAAATCTCAGGGCAACAGATGAACTGGTTAGAAAGTGTATGTAGAAAGGGATGAGGAAAAGGTGAAAGCAAAGGCAAAGGTGAGGGCAGAATTTTTACAGCCCCAGAGATAAACCACAGGGCCCAAAGGATCCCCTAGGATAGGAGGGACAGGATTGGCCACAAGGACGTGTCAGAGGCATTCCCTCCTCAGCAGGGGAGAGCTGACCAAAACAGCAGTTGGGAAGGAATCTGCTATCGCACCAGGGGCTAAACTGAGAAGTGTGTTTCCTAGTAGACACAGGAATTTCTCTATCTATGCCAAAGGGGGAACAATTCTTCAAATGTACTTTTCATAAGTGGGAAGATGATTGGTGTGCGTGTGTGTATACAGGGACGCCCATAAGAGTTTGCTGAATGTGTGAGATGAATTTGAAAAGCATGAGTTTCTGATTATTCCTAGTTGTGATTGTGGTTTGATGGGAGGGGTTTTGATGGTTGGAGTTGGGAATCTGAGTTAGTGTTGTGGGGGGTAATGGGGAGGCTAACACTTGTGAATGCTGGAGTGAGCCCATTGGTGTGGGCAGTCCCAGGGGAATATGGGAAACTGCATGTGGAGCCTCTCCACATTACTCTGAGGCAACCTGGACAACTGGTGTCTAAAAAGCAATAGCCTCTTTAAAGGGAAGGAATCAAGGGTTTGCATGCTGTTGCTGAGCTAAAGGCGGGTCTTTTGGAACCATGTGTCCCCCTATAACACTTATCCTTCCAGTTATAGTGCAGGACCTGAAAATAGGTGAAACTATTAAACCTAGGCACTCCATGGTCCTAGATCCTCATACTATCTTGAGCTGGATTCTCTCCTCACACTGGTGCTATTCAGAACTTGATTTAAGGGATGATTTATGGAGATGCCCATTTACAGAGCATAGTAAACAGTATTTTGCCTTTGAGTGGGAACAAGAGGGAGAAGAGGTTAATGTACTCCATCCCTAAGAATTAGGTTAGTGCAGTGTGTGGAGGACTTGCTCCTATCGAGAGAATGGGAAGAGGTGGTAAGGGAAGCCACTGTGAAATTGTTCCATTTACTGGCTGGAGGGGATGCTTGGAGTGTCTGAAGGGAAGGCGCGGGTGATGGAGAGAAAGGCTGAATGTTTGGGGGGCACTTTGACTTAAGGCTTGGGGTTTGTTAGCCTAGAGGTGGTCCAGGGAATCTTGGAGGTGCCGTTGCCCGGGACTGAAGGGGAGCTGTAAAAATTTTTAGGATTAATAGGGTATTACAAGACCCGAATTAAGGAACTTTAGGTTATGCTAAAGTGTCACAGCTAGTCTTTAGCTAAGACAAAATAAATCTGGTCATGGCAAGTCCAGTTTGGCTGACCTAGCTTGTTCTAGAAGTCCCTAGGTGAATGGGAGAGCTTGTGCAGAGACCTCAGCTGTGGTATTTCTCCACAAGACTAGATGACCGCCAATGGCAAAAAGAAAGAGCCTGCTCTTTGTCCGGGGGGAAAATATTGCTTTATTTTCCAGTCCTGCCCTGCTTGGCTGGAGATCTTCCCAATAGCTCGCCGGTGCTAGAGAGCTCGGCCCCACCCGTCCAGGGGCTATTTCCCCAGGGGGCAGGGCCCAGAGGCAGGGACAAGACACCACCCAATCAGGGAGAAGTGGCAGTGGAAGAGAGTTAGGTTACAGATGAGTAAGAAAAAAACACATGATACAGATTACAAATCCAATAAAACACAATATAAACCAAATTAATGCATTACAACACTCAGCCAATCAGTGAGTCCAGAGAGCAGACATATCACTAGTCAAGGACCTGGGTAGGGCTAAGACTCAGACTAATCAGTGTCTAGGGCCGTGAGTTTTGAACTTCCTACATAAGGGAGTTTCGAAGAATAAAATGAGGCTGTTTGTCTCGTGATCAAAAGGACAGGAGTCACGATTTCTGTCTCCCTACCCACGACCCCATCGCATTGCACTGAAGGTACCCAGAATTATAATAAGCACTGTGGTCCTCTGGTACATGGCTGTGCCAAAGGAATTCTAGTGCTAAAATGCTTGTGAAGAGAGGAGATGGCCCCATTGTTTGCTCTGTTAAAAATGACCCTATAATATTGGCTTTTGCATTTATGTACTAGCTTTTGTATGTTGTTATTGATCATAAGTATTCAAATATAGTGCAATTTATAAACCCTTTTAGCTGCTTGCTAATATAACATAATCTATCATTCTAAGTATGTGCTGTATAGCCCATAGAAACAGTAGTGTGATGAATATATTATTTCTATGTATACACATTATAGCTTATAGAAATAATAGTGTGATGAATAAATTGTACTGTAGGCCTTAGCAAAACAAAAAATGTTAAAATACTTCTGCGTAACTGAGAGAACTGTATAAAGCAATTATGTTGTTTCCCACATCTGCTGACTGACCTCTCCAAGTGATAACATGTGGTGGTGCAGAACTGTTTTATTAGGTTTTTGTAAGAAGTTTATGTTATGGTTCATTTCACTGTATCCCCAATTCTGTATCCCTTTTGTGTTGTCTGTATAATAAGGTGTTTTGTGTCAATCATCCCACCCCTCACATGACTTGTAACATCCTCTTTGCCCCCCCTTGCTCTGGGGCAGCCTGTTTATCACTCCAGGGGTCCCTCCCAGATTGCGAAATCTCAGGGAGAGGGCTTCAGGTGATAGGTAGCCTGGGGGAAATTCTTTTCCTCTGGAGGTGGTTGGTCCAAGGCTTGGGGGTGGGCACACCTTGTTACCCCCTGTATCCCCTGATTTGTGGTCTTGTTGTATCCTCCCTGGAACCCCTCCCCCGCATATAGGGGGTAGGAGGGAGGAAAAAAAACTCTCTCAGCCTCGAAGCTCTCAGCCGCTCGCCTCAGAGCTCCCTGCTAATAAACATCTTTAACCTGCTAAGCTGAGAGCCAGCCTTTTCTCTTCTGCTGCTGTTGACTGTCTCGATACATTGGGTCTGGCTGCTGAGCCGAGAAGCCGAAAGGAACAGGAAACTTTGTGTCTGTGTTGACTCGAGCTAGCTGGGGGTCAGCTCCCGCCCGGAGCGGGACAGAACCAGACACAAAGGGTGGCGCTCCAACGTGGGGCCGACCACGCCGGCAGAAGCAGCTTGGACCACGTGGAGCACGGCTCCCTGGAGACAGAGCGTCCTGCGCCCACGCAGAGGCCCCCCAGAGACGAGGCGGACCCTGCGAACGGACTGGGGCTGATTTAGCCCGAAGAACAGTCTCTGGGCGTCACGCACCCCTGTGAAACTGACTTTTAAACAAGGCAAGTTCCAGGGGAAAGAAGGGGAGCTTTGGGCCCCGACCGGAGTCCTTCTTGCAGCAGAACATCCTGACCCACGCACCCCCCAGGCACAGGAACAGGTAAGTATACCCACAACGGGACATACTTACTGGTTTTAGGGTTCCCCCGAGGGAGGGGGAAGCCATTGGGGAGGAAAAAGTCCTCCAAAAATAGCTGCGCAGCTAAAGGGTTAAACCTCCTGTGATTTTGAGCAAACGGGGTCTGCGGGGGGGAGTGCTTTTCATCTGGGTTTGGGTTCAAAAGCAACTTAGTATCAAAACATGGGTGGAAAGCTAACGGTTGCTCAGAAAAGGCTGTATTATAACTATGCTTCGGTTGTTGACGAGGCCAAATTGAAAATCTCAAAAGGCGAGTTAAGAAGTTTCGTTCACTGGGTTCATGTGCATTTTCCCCAAGTCTCCCCTGACGGGGTCTGCAGCCCAGATTTCTGTGGCACTGTAGAAAAGGAATTAATTAGGTTGGTTCAAAGTGGAGATGAAAAGGCTACAAAGTATTTTATTGTGGCAACAAAGGTAAATTCGGCAATTCAATTTCAAAAGGGAATGCCGAAAGAGCCCAGCCCAGAAATGTGTTCTCCCTCTCCTCCCCCTCCTCCCCCTCCTCCCCCCGCCTCTTTTCCCTGGTCCCCGTGTCCCCGGGAAAGCGTTCAGAATGGAGCGGCAGGGGTCCCGCCCGCCTGCTCTGCCTCCGGGGCGCCCCAGCCTCCACGCCCGCGCTGGCCCGGTGGGGCCAGGAGGGAAGTCTCAGGCAGCACTGGCCATGCTGAACAGGACAACCCTCCCTCCCCACTTTTCCTGGTTCAAAAATGCCGCGTTCGGTTTTCTGTGGGGGGTGGAACTGGGTCCGAAGCCACGTGGTCCTCTCAGGGTTCCCAAGATGGGGGAGACCGCATGGCAATGGACTCCCCTGCCCCCTCAGCGCCGCCCACCCCTCCCTACCCCGGTGACGTGGTGCCCGCACGGTGTGGCCCCGCCCCCACCCCACGTGGTGCCGCCCCCGACCCACGTGCTGCCGCCGCGCTGCCCCCCCCAACCCCCTGCGGCTGTGCGTGCGCACTGCAGCACCCCTTCCCCCCCGCAGCCGCTGCGCCGGAGCAGCCCGGTCCTGCGCTGCCGGGGCTTGAGCCCGCTCCCTCGGGATCTCCCCCACCCCCCCCCACTCCTCGATGACATCACCCCCCGGGCAAGCCGCGCCCCCTGCAGGGACTTGGTTGCCAGGCAACCAAGTGCCTCAGGGCACAGGCGTCCCAGCTCCCTCAAACCCAGAAGTGCCCGAGCAGGGAACGGGGGCAGATGGAGCTGCCAGTCCCTGCTCCATTCCTACCCTTGCCCCTGTTACCTTCCGCAATGCCCGCAGTGGTAACAACAGGGCAGAGTATCAACCATTTCCCCGAGCCACCATCAAAGAGATCTGCAAAGCTCACAGAATATATGGCCGTGATGGGCCATATTTCAGGGGGCTCCTCAGAGCAGATCTCTCTGCAGAGGAGATGGTGCCTGCTGATTTAAAGTACCTGTTTTCTTGCTTGCTGAACCCAACAGAGTACATCCTATGGGTCACAGCTTGGAAACAGCTGCTCCAGGATGCCTTACCGGGGCTCCTCAACCATGTTAACACTAGAGTGGATGCTCAGGGAAACCCTCTCACTCTCGACCACCTGGCTGGTGAGGGGCAGTGGGCAGAAGCCACTGACCAAGTGGTCATTCCTGTCCAGTGCCTCCATGTAGTGAGAGACACAGCCCTGACTGCATTCTTCAGCATGCAAACACAAGGTCCTGCGATTTCTTATTCGAAAATCAGGCAGGACCAAAGTGAGTCTTTCACAGATTTTATGGAAAGGCTGTCCCGAGCTATTGAAGCTCAGGTCAAAAATGAAATGGCTCAGGAACACATTTTAACGGAGATTGCGTTTTCAAATGCAAATGATCTATGTCGTGCTGCGATTTTAAGTTTACCCCTAAACCCCAAACCAACCTTACCAGACATGCTTCAGGTATGTCAGGTAAAGGTGCCTTGTATGAGCTCCTCTACAGGTCCACGGCCCAAACCTCATCAAGTTGCAGCCATGGAAGCTGAAGATTCCCGAAAAACACCGAACACCGGGAAGAAGCATTCTGATCAAAGCTCCCAGAAGTGTTTTTTGTGCGGGAATTTGGGGCATTGGGTTTCCAAATGCCCCCTCAAGAAAGAATTAGAGGACCTCAAAAACAAAAAAGGGGAGGGGAAGGGGAAAAAGGGAGAAGGTTTAAACCCTCACAAAAAAACTGGTGAAAGAGCGCAGGTCCGCCCTGCGTGAGGAAAAAAATGGGGTGGACCGGGCAGGAGGGGAGGGGAAAGGGGGCCAAGGGAAAAAGAAGGAGAAGCTGCAATGCCCCATCCAGGGTGGCAGCAAAAATAACATACTGGAAATGACTTACACGGATCATGACATAGCACAACCGATTTTGACAACCAATTCTAAATATACCCCCTGCAGGTTGCAGCTCACGGAGGGTTTGCACCTGAAAGACGACGACTGGAATTTTGTGTCAGTTGACAACAGTGAGCAGGGTACCTGGCCAAGGGTCAAAGGTAAGCTCATCATTGTGGGGGACTGCAAACACACCCCAAAAGAGATCAAAATTCTTCCAGGAACACTTGATAACAATCCTGGAAAATTCATTCTCTGGCTATGCTGCACCCACCCACCAACATTCCTACCTAAAGGGCAGATAGTTGCCCAGATCATACCCACCTGGGAACACCTGGAAGAAAACAACATACCAACAGCTTGTCCCATGCACAACATCATAGAAGTGAAACCCCAGGTGGGATGTGAGTTACAGGTGGGTGATGAGGCCATTAACATCACAGGCCTGCTCGACACAGGCGCACACGTGACTGTAATACCAGCTAAGCACTGGCTGTCACATTGGGCCTTGGAAAACGTGGCAGGACATGTGCAAGGAATAGGGGGAATGCAGTTGGCCAAACAATCAAAGAGTGTGGTTCAAATTAAGGGGCCAAAAGGGCAGTTGGCCAGTTTACACCCTTTTGTTTTGGATTATAGGGAACCCTTGTTGGGGAGAGACCTGATGGCCCAGTGGGGAGTCATGATTGACATCCCAGACCCCCCACAGGATTTTTGGGCGGCGGTCACTGAGGAGCATCCTACCCACAAGCTGAATTGGAAAACAGATGCACCAGTGTGGGTTGAACAGTGGCCGCTTTCAAAACAGAAATTGAAGGCGCTCAAAGAGCTCGTGGAGGAGCAGTTAGCTAAGGGTCACATTGTAGAGACCAACAGCCCTTGGAATTCACCGGTTTTCATTATCCGGAAGCCAGGGAAGGACAAGTGGAGACTCCTCCAGGATCTCAGACAAATTAACAACGTGATAGAAGACATGGGCTCTCTTCAACCTGGGATGCCTACTCTGACCATGCTCCCACAAAATTGGAAATTGGCTGTTATAGATATAAAAGATTGTTTCTTCCATATTCCCCTACACCCTGACGATGCACCATGTTTTGCATTCTCGGTTCCCACTGTTAACCGAGAGGCCCCAAGGAAACGCTACCATTGGAGGGTTCTTCCCCAAGGGATGAAGGTGTCACCTATCATCTCCCAGTGGTATGTGGCTTCCTTGCTGTCCCCGGTCCACGTAGCCGCAGAGAAAGCAATCATCCATCATTATATGGATGATGTGCTTGTATGTACCCCCACCGATGATGTCTTGTCACACGCGCTTGACCTGACAGTTAATGCATTGGTTGTTGCAGGGTTCGAGCTGCAGGAAGACAAAGTTCAAAGGATGCCACCTTGGAGGTACCTTGGGCTGGAAATTGGCAAGCGGACCATTGTGCCGCAAAAATTGGAAATCAAGGCCAAAATTCAGACCCTTGCAGATGTCCATCAACTGTGTGGGGCATTGAATTGGGTGAGACCCTGGCTAGGCCTCACAACTGAGGACCTAGCCCCTCTTTTCAATTTATTGAAAGGGGGAGAGGAGCTGAGTTCTCCCAGGGAACTAACCCCGGAAGCGAAGGAGGCGCTGGAAAAGGTACAGCATCTCATGTCCACTCGGCAGGCCCACAGGTGTGATCCAGACCTGCCTTTCAAATTCATAATAATGGGGAAATTGCCACACCTCCATGGAGTCATTTTCCAATGGAGAAATAACATCAAAAAGGACCAGGGCAGAGAAGATCCGCTTCTAATCATAGAATGGGTCTTTCTTAGCCATCAAAGGTCCAAGAGAATGACACGTCCACAAGAACTGGTGGCTGAACTGATCCGAAAAGCCAGAGTCCGGATCAGGGAATTGGCAGGGTGTGATTTTGAATGCATTCACATTCCAATTGGACTAAGATCGGGCCAAATTACAAAGGCAATGTTAGAACACCTGCTTCAGGAAAATGAAGGACTGCAGTTTGCTCTAGATTCCTTCACCGGGCAAATCTCAATTCATCGGCCAGCCCACAAAATTTTTAATCAGGATGCCAAATTCACACTGAATTTGAAAGATGTTCGAAGCAGGAAGCCTTTAGAGGCCCTGACAGTTTTCACAGACGTGTCTGGAAAGTCCCACAAGTCAGTTATGACTTGGAAGGACCCTCAGACTCAGCAGTGGGAGGCAGATGTTGCCGAGGTGGAGGGATCACCTCAGGTTGCTGAGTTGGCCGCTGTCGTCAGGGCTTTCAAAAGGTTCCTCGAACCCTTCAATTTAGTAACGGACTCCGCTTATGTAGCGGGGGTGATATCGAGGGCAGATCAGGCAATACTGCAGGAAGTGTGTAACATAGCACTGTTTGAGCTGCTTTCTAAGCTTGTCAAGCTTTTCTCCCACAGAGAGCAGCCATTTTTTGTGATGCATACAAGATCACACACCGATTTGCCGGGTTTCATCGCTGAGGGGAACAGAAGGGCTGATGCTCTTTCTGCTCCTGCAGCGATGGCCCCATTGCCAAGCATTTTTGAGCAGGCAAAGCTCAGCCATCAGCTTCACCATCAGAACGCGCCTGGCCTTTTTCGCCGGTTTCACATCACCCGGGAACAGGCTAAGGCAATTGTGGCTATGTGTCCCTCATGTAATCAGCATGCACTCCCCACCTTAAGTGTGGGAGTGAACCCCAGAGGTCTGAACAGCTGTGAGCTGTGGCAGACTGACGTGACACATATCCCCCAATTCGGCCGATCTAAATATGTGCACGTGTCGGTGGACACTTTCTCCGGTGCAGTTTTCGCTTCCGCCCACACAGGGGATAAGACTTCGGATGCAATTAAACACCTCATCCAGGCTTTCTCCTTCATGGGCATCCCAAAAGAATTAAAAACTGATAATGGCCCAGCGTACCGTTCCAAGGAATTCTGCAGCTTCCTGCAACAATGGGGAGTGGGTCATAAAACTGGCATCCCTCATTCCCCGACAGGCCAAGCTGTAGTGGAGAGGACCCACAGGGAAATCAAAAGGGTCCTCAACCAACAACAACCGGTGTTGAAAACAGAAACACCACAGACCCGATTGGCCAGGGCTCTATTCACTTTGAATTTTTTAAACAGCACCTTCGAGTTTTTTAAACCCTCCGATCGTTTGTCATTTTGGGGCAAGCCCTCAGCTAAACATCAAAGAGAGGCCGCCAGTCATGGTCCGGGACCCTGAGACTGGAAGGACAGAGGGACATCATGATTTAGTCACGTGGGGTTGTGGGTACGCTTGCGTGTCCACCCCCACGGGGCCGAGATGGTTACCATCAAAATGGGCGAGGCCCTATGTCCCAAAGGTCTCAGGGGAGAAAAAGAAACTGCCACAGGTTACTCAGGCAGCTTTTAGGAGGAAAAGGAGGGAAGATTTTTCCCAGGATGGTTTTGCTTTCCTGAATGACCTCTGCTCGAATGCTGATTGTTTATTTTAGTTCTTCTAGTCCCGATGGAACCTGTCCAGTGCCAATCCCCTGTGCTCAGGAAGTTTCACCTGCTCCTTGGTGTCCTCCTGCTCGCCAGTCTTGCCGCACCTGTCTCCGGATGGTTGGTGCCCCAGCCCAAAGCCAACGTTCGGGCAACTCTCGCCAGGGCAATGGGGCAGGACCACATTTGCCTCTCAGCCACGTCAGCAGACAACCCACTCATGACCTGCCTTGTGGGGATCCCATATGGGCCCAAGGAGTTACCTGCCAAGCTCCTGGAGATCACAGAGCAGGCCAATAGAGAGGGTAGCTCTAAGGGTCAATCTGTATCCCAGATATCCCCACCTGATTCCTTTCTGGATGTGGAAATCACATTCCCTGTTAAAAATCCATTCCTGTTGTGGAAAAAATACATATCCACCCTCTCAACCTTAAGTTTCCCTCTCAATGAGTTAGAAATTTTAGGCTCCTCAAATGCTTCCTTTTGCGTTCATTTTATGTTTACCCCCCCTCAGGGTCAGGAGAGATCCTATCAGTTTGTCTATCAGACCAAGGACGTCTACACAGCAAAAATATGGTGCGGCCGAATCGCCCATGTGGAGATGGCCTCGACTGCTGATGAGAACCCCCTGACCCTTCCTAAAGGTGTATTCTTAATTTGTGGGGATAGAGCATGGGCAGGCATCCCCCCTCGCCTTGTAGGAGAACCATGTACTTTTGGCTGGTTGGGCTTGTTTTCCCCCAACAAGACCACTCTCATGAATTGGCAGCAGAAGAATTCCACCAGAATAAAGGTACAAAAGAGAAATCTGACCTCACTCGATGCCAACTGTGACTCAGAAATTATACATTGGTCCAAAGTAAAAGGAGTGGCAGTCACGGTCTTTCTACCCTGGGTATCGATTGCAAAGGCTCTGGGTGAGCTGGCTCACCCGGAGTGTTGGGTAGCAAAACAAGCAAATTTAACTTCCAACACACTGGCCGGCATCCTATCAGACAAGGAAGTGACAAGGCAAGCAACGCTGCAAAACAGGGCTGCTATCGACTACCTCCTCCTCTTCCATGGACATCAGTGTGAGGAGTTTGAGGGGTTGTGCTGTTTCAATCTGTCAACAAAGGCTGAAGATGTCCACAAAGCCATCCAGAACATCCGAGACATGGTAAATGACATCAAAAGAGAGACTGGTGACTGGGTGAATGGATTGTTTGGGGACTGGGGAATTTCGGGCTGGGTGGGTTCAATTTTGAAATCAGTTTTGTTATTTTTGTTTGTTATTCTGTTAATTTTAATTGGATTTGGTATCATCAAAAAAATGTTAAGTAGATTAATTTCTAGCACCACACATGCCCCCTCTGTGAACCAAGTTGCTGTATCATCTGCGCCTGGATGGGAGGAAGACATGGAACTGGAGGAAGACCCAGAAGACACCCAGAGGAGGAACCTCAGATGGAGTGGCCCACTCAGCCAGAGTGGCCCACCGAGAGTTACCCGGACTTCGAATACCATCCTCCTCCGTTCCAGCCCTCCTTCTGTTATTAAAACAAAAAAGGGGGAGATGTGGTGGTGCAGAACTGTTTTATTAGGTTTTTGTAAG
>JANEHK010000160.1:16759-47367 GCA_025960845.1 Tachycineta bicolor | reverse complement strand
TTTTTTTTTTTTTTTTTTTTTTTTTTTTTTTTTTTTTTTTTTTTTGTGGTTGTTGTTGTTCAGGAAATATATTCCTGATAAGACATAGTCTAACAATCAACTTCAGTGGGCAGTCAGGTGGTTGGTTTTGGGTTTTTTTGGTTTTTTTTATGACAACTTCCCATAATTTTTTGAGCTGTTTATCTTTAAAAGAGGTTATCTACAATATGATTCTAGCAGGTGAGAATAATTTTTGCTATTTTTGTATTATTCTTTCTTTACGGTGGGCATGATTACTATATAACCATTAGTGGAAATGTAGCATGCTCTGTAGCATCTACTAATAAAGTAATCTGATTTGCAGGTGATATCACCTGAATGTTTTGCAAACATGTTTAATTTATCATGCTATGAACAGAGATTGGACTTCAATTTTAAAAAATTCTCTTGGATTTGATTTTTCAGATTTTTTTTTTCATTATCTTATCTACTTTTTTTTTAACCCAAGTTATTAGCTGTTCCCCATTTTTCATTGCACTTTCTGGAAAGTGAAACTTCTATCAGACTTTAAAATTTTAATTAAAACTGACAGTATTACTGCACAAACAAAGTAGGCTTTTTGAAATGTATTTTGATCTAATTAATTCCTTTTTAAAGCCAAATTATTATGGTAAGCATCACTCAGAGCAGAAATAGGCTTATTTGAAGATTTTTGTTGTTCCCATCTAAATGTACAGTATTGGATTCCTGCCTTCACAGGAGGAAGGTGTTAATGTGAATTGCATAATAGTCATTTGTGACCTCTAATGTAATTTTTTTTTTATAACTTATGAGTTGTGGTTCATGAATTTTTTTTTATTCTTGCTCCAAGGCAAAGTGGAAAAAGCAAGTAGCTCCAGAAAAGCCCGTTAAGAAACAAAAAACTGGTGAAAGTTCAAAAGGTCCAGCTTCTTCTAAGCAAAGCAGTAACAGAGATGAGAATATGTTTCAGGTAAAATTGATGACTCTTAAAACCTAGTTAAGGTAACCATTTATATAATAATCTGTAGAAATTTTATGAGGCTATGTGACTATCATGGTAGCATAAAGCTTGGTCCCCTGAAATTTTGGTTGAAGGAGATTATGATGCCAGCATGCAGATGAGATGCTGAGAAAAAGCACTGTTAGGTTTCAATAGAGTAAAAGAATCAGAGTTGTGGTAATTGATTCTAACCCTCATGTCTTTGCATGTGGTAATTCTCTGGGTAGTAATTTTGTCTGTAAATATTAGATCAGGACAGTCTTGGAAACCCAAAATATGGACTCTTAATTCCTATTTAGCTAGATCAAGGAAACTTGGCTACTGTCTTCTAAGACAATATCTTGGAATAAGTTTTGCTTGTTCCTTTATGATGCAGGTTTTTCTCACTGAAAATCCAAAAATATTGCAATTTTTGACATTGTCAAAATAGGATGAATGTACACTTTTTCAGTAGCCAGAAACATTTGTGAGTTCAGGGTATTGCATATCCTGGGGTTAGCTGAGGAAGCAATGTATGCTGAAAACTGTGCAGGAATATGCATAGCTCAGAATTCCTTTTTTTTAGGGGTGTAGATCAAGATTTGTTAAATGTCTGACTAGCTGGCTTGAAAGGGGCAGAGAATGAGAAAGGGACTTAAATTCTCAGAGAATTTGTTTCTAAAGTTTGTGAAAAGTTATGTCAGAGATGCCTAATAAGATGGTTCCAACACTGAGTAAGGTAAAAGAAATGGTTTTGGGCTGTAGCTGTGCAAAGTAATATATGGGGGGAAATTAGTGAAGGCCTGTGTCAATTTTCACTTTCCTCTATATGTAGTTGGAGGGAGAGCTTCAATTTAAGACCCTGGGCATAACTACTTGGACATGTCCATTGAAGAGAGAATATAATACATTTAGTTCTGCTGGGGCATGATTTGATCCATGTAGGAAAAATGAGATAGTATCTTCTGCATCTAATGAGGGGAACTGCATTTAGAACTCAAACATGGCATAAAGCCTATATGTTTGGGATTTTTTTTGTAGTAAGTTCAGAAATTGCAGCCTTGGGGAAAA
The DNA here is from genome assembly GCA_025960845.1 of Tachycineta bicolor. Classification (NCBI taxonomy): domain Eukaryota; kingdom Metazoa; phylum Chordata; class Aves; order Passeriformes; family Hirundinidae; genus Tachycineta; species Tachycineta bicolor. The sequence goes on along the minus strand of JANEHK010000160.1, from coordinate 45,317 downwards.
AATAATTTTAATGCCCTCTCAATGAAAAAAAAAAACAAAAACAAAGCAACCCAGCAAACCACCATAACCAAACCAACCAAAGCAAAAAAACTTTCAAATAAAAGCAAAAGTATTTGTGTGCTCTGATTTCTTTCAACCTTTTTTGACCTGAGGTAATAAGTTACTAAAAACAGACAGTACAGGACTGTCACGAGCTGCTCGTACAAGCGGGAGTCGTGATGGTTCGTTTATCGATCTCAGAGTGCAAAACACAACATAGTGGGGATTTCAGTATTAATCAAAACAAATGCACCTTTTATTGATTGACCACAGCAAATGCGATAGAAGGATTGAGAGAAAAAGATAGAGAGGAAAAAGGGGATATACCTACCAAATGTGGAGATGAAGTCCTCATGGTCTGGTCAATGGATCTGCCTGTCACATCGGAGAGAGTCTCTCAAAGTCTCTGGTTAACTCAGGGGTTTTTATTATAGTCCTCCATCACAGGAGGGAACAGTTAATAAGAAATAAGTATATTGAAGCCACCGAGGAGGAACAGGTAGTCCATGTTCTCAGCAGTAAGCGAGAGCCATTGTCTTCTTGGTCCAACGACCACACCTGCAGGCAAACATCTTGCTTCGGTTAAGTCAGCCCCCCCCCGTATTAGGGTTATAGGGGGTCTCGTGTCTCAGTCCTTGAGAGGGGCTTTGTATAGAGGTCTCAATCTCAGTCCTTGGGAGGGGGTGTCGCTCTCCATCTGTCACGGTGGTTGTGAAGCAGATGAGGGATTTTCTGTGGGGGACCACCAAAGTTACCTCAGAAAGTCCACTTGGCCAAGAGGTGGGGAAATTCATAGGATAGTGTTGTAAAGCAGGTGCAAACTTCAGGTACAGAATTGCCATTACACTGTTCAAAGCCAGTGTACTGTGGTGTGGTGACACAGGAAAATGCACCTGTGGACGATTGGCAAGCATCCACCTCAAGCAGGCCAGAACTCCAGTGGGGTCCTCAGGGTCCTTGCAACGATCATGAGGCAAATGAGGGGAACTTCAGACTGACTTTTACAAGGCCGCATATTACTCTAAGAGCAGGATTCTTCCAGTGTTGGCTACAAAGCAGAAAAAAATTTCAGAATCATCCTGACCTAAACCATCAGTGTTCCTAAGTTTCTGCCTGCCGTTAATTACTCAACAACAAAAGTTTTTTTAGATTGCTTGCGTTATGTGTGTTCTTTTTTCATGCAACATCAGCTTGTGTGTTAACTAAGATGCACCTCTTTCAGTGTAGAAATAACACTGTCGGTCTGAGGATGCTCCCCCTCTCCTTTCTAACCAAGGGAGCATGCTAGATGATGTAGTTGCATGTTAATTGTGTAGGTATTATTTTGTTTGTTCTATGAATATTAATAATACTAGAATATCTCATTTCTGCTTCCCCATGGTAATAAAAATGATCTGTGTGCAAGTGATTTTGCAGCATAACTTACAAGTGTGTCTTCAGTTGATGGAAATGAGGCTGTAAAGCATTTATATGATAGTCAGAAATTCTGTGGCATCCATATTGTGTGTGGGAATGATAGCAACTGACATGAAACTTAGTGGTTTGCTGTTCTACACCTTTGGGCTGTGTTCTTAAAGTATACAGCTTCCTTTAATATTGAAGTCATTGTGACTGCTGTATTTAGAAGATTGAGCATTTTCATAAAGATCTACACTTGATTATTTTTGTTTGAAACTAACATTAGTATAATGGTGTTCTTGAAACTAATTATGAAGAATAAAGTAATTGTAAGAAGAAGGGAATTAAGTATAAGAGACCAAGTATATTTTATTTATTTACATCATGGTCTTTTTAGGTTTTATAGATAGCCTGGTATACTTTGGAATTTGTTAAAGGATTTGAGTGCAGTTGGGCTATGGAAATTTTACCTTACTCCCATTTGTGGTGTATTACTAGAGGCCCTAAGGACAAGCATTATTCATGTTACATTAGATTCCTGTTTGTGGCTTCAAGCCAATGTGAGTTCATCATGTACCTTGGTTACTTTGACAAATCCTGTCATCCTATGCCTGATTTGGATTAGGTTTGTTAATGCTAATGGGTTAAAGTATTAATACTAATTATCCAGAGTGGAACCGCATTACATGTTTGGGCATTTCACAGAAATTGTTACTTGAAAAGTAGTTTGCCTGTTGCATGTGTGGCTCTTCCCCCCCCCCTTAATTTAAGTTTGGGTCAAATTTGCTTTTTTCACCTGTGAGAAATAAGTTCTTCATTTTCCTGGTGTAATATCTTTACCTGTCATAGGCTCCTGAAAGTAGGTAATATATGTTTGTGATGTTCTGGAATGTGCGTCATTGTTTAGCAATAGTATTCTCCAATTTAGTCCTTCCACAAAAAAAACCACCACCCATGTGACACTCCTTCTTCCCCCCCCATCCAACTGGAGGCACAGAAGGCAAAGATCATGGGTTGACATAAGAACAATTTACTGGAAGCAGCAATGAGATAAGAAAATGAACAGTAACAACAATGATGTTAGTAACAACAATGATGTTAATAACAAAAGTATACAAAAGAAGTTATTTACATGGAAAGCCCCCAGCAAGGAACAATACCAGACAGCTACCCTGTCATGTTATCTTGACTGGAAGGAACCCCCTCTCCTTGGAAGCAACAGTCTCTTTCCCCTGTCTCTAGCAGTGATGAGAAGTGTTATGGAATAACCTCCCTGTCTTAGTCATGCCACCTCATGGCTACTTCTGAAATTAACTCTATCATGGCTGGAACCAGGACATTGTGAAATGCATCAGTCACCACCTAAGTTTCAGAATTAATTTGCTGTATTACAGATCTACTGTTTGCAGGACTCTCTATTCTAGAAGTTTATATTAGCTTATTGTGCTTCTTCTAATGTTATACATATGGTAAGAAAGAAGGATATTTTTTGCTGGTTTTTTTCTTCAACAATATATATACAGTTTAATCAAGGGAAATGGGAAGAAAAATGGTGAAGAAGATGGTTGCTGAAACTCATACAGGAAGTCAGTTGCATAGCTGTGAAACAAACCTAGACACAGTTCAGTGTATTTTACTGTAAGAAATGGAAACCTGGAAATAATGCTTATAGTATCTTGTGTTTAATTTAAAAGAATAATATGTCTAAGGAGCTGTAATATTTAATAGAAAGCTGATGTGTTTTAACCCCAGCCAGCAACCAAGCACTGCACAGCCAAACAAGGAATTCATTCATTGTTTCCCATGGGCAGGCAGGTGTTCAGCCATCTCCAGGGGAGCAAGGCCCCCATCACGTGCAACAGTGACTTGGGAAGATAAATGGCATCACTCCAAATGTCCCCCTGTTCTTCCTCCTTCCCCCCACTTTATATACTCAGCATGATGGCATATGCTCTGGAATATCCCTTTAGTCAGCTGGGGTAACCTGTCCTGGCTGTGTCATCTCCCAGCCTCCCATGCACCCCCAGCCTCCTTGCCATTTGTGGCTGTATGAGGACCAGAAAAGGCATTGGCTCTGTGCAAGCCAAACTTTCTGGGAAGAAAATGAACTCTACCCCAGCCAAAACCAGCACAAAAGCATGTGATTTTGTTTATGAAGGTTGAACAGCAGCTACCCTGCTATTAATTAATGCAGCCCTTGGAATATTAACGTGTTGTTACAGAGATACAAAGGTGTCTTAGAGGAGTGAAATTATTCTAGGTCAATCAGCTGCTGCATGGAAAAAGAATTTGTCGGAAATTACTTAGTGCCAGAATTGCAGGTAACTGAACTTCAGGAAACATCACTTTGCTTAGCCAAAATCTACGTCTGATTTTTTTAAACAGTACTTTGAACGCCTATATAAAGCTTTTCAGCAGTGGGAACAGTTTTGCATTGAGTTGACCTAAACATTTGAAACTTAATGTGAGCATTCAGCTGAAATCTAGACAGTGTTGTAAAATATAACAATTTTAGCATTTTCATATGGAACTGTTTACATTTAAGGTAGCCTTACTGACTGAATAAATGTTGTGTACTTGGTATTATTGCCCCTTGCCTTACTGTAGTTGAATTAAGACATGAGCCTTATCTTTAATAGTCAAATTTTGCACCATTTTACTGTATTTGCAGCTATAATCTGCTATATCATGTCACTTGCTTTTCTTTAAGTAAATCTGGAATTACTTGGCAATGGACTAATAGTCTTTGATAGATTTGGGGAAAAAAAAAACAGGTGTTGAGGAGTACTACCACTTGAAGCTGGTTATAAGTGAACTTAAAAGTCACTGAAGCATTATAGGGGAAATGTGATAAACGCTAATCACTTGTTTTAAAATTTTAAAAGTTTAATAGTAAATAAGATGGTTATAAAAATAGAATTAGAGTTTAAAAATTGAACAATTTCAGAGATAGGACAATACGAGACAATAAAAACAAAGTTTCAGACGTCTGGATGCCTCCCCAAGCGAAAAGCTTCGGAGAAGGACCCCTGTTAACAAAGGATTATCTCTTAAAAGCAATAGCCTGTTGAATATTCATACATTTCATACATTATGCATACATTCCATTCAAACAAGGAATTGTTTCTGGTTAATATCACTTTTCTTCTTTTAATCTCTATGACGTCCACTAGGCTGAATGAGAGGCAGGAGAAGTTGGTCTCTTCTGATAAGGAAGCAGTAAATTCTTTTTCTCTGAAAGATTTACGTTTTCCTGTGGTTGGTATATAAAAACTACATTGTAACTACAAAACTACGTTTACCATACTATCAAACTATTAATACAACATTAACAATTAATACAACATAATACACATAGTAAATATCTTGCGTAGAGCCATATAATATGCAGTTTTCACAATCCTCCCTCTTTCTTTTTATAATTAATTTGGCTCGAGCAATATTCATTGTTTTCTAGCTTTCATTATTCGCTTTTTTTTTTCACAAATCAATCTCGCTTCTTTGAAGGGGTCTTCTATATTATTTTGTTTCTTTAACAACATAATCTTTTGTGGTGGTGTTGTTGTAGGCAACCTCTGGTCCATGTTCACTAATTCCATGCCTTGTACCACACTGGTGATGAGCCGAATGAAACAGGGAATCCCACAAGGAAGAAATATTAGACCAGCTGTAGCGCATAAAAGGAAGAAGCCTAACTTTTTCCACCATTCTACTCCCAACACATTATCCCAGCAGCTAGTATTTAGCATTGATTCCCACTTTTGAACTGGTACGTGGGCGATTTTTCTGATATCATTGACTATGTCCAGGATGGCATCTCTATTGTCATCTATTTTTAAACAACAATATGATGTATTGTACTTTTCACAAACACCCCCTTCTTCAGCTAATAGATAGTCTAAAGCCAACCTATTCTGATACACGGCTGCTCTTGTTTGGGTTTGTTGCCTCGATATTAATTCCATTGCTTGACCAGTTTTGTTCGTTATTATCTCTACAGCGGCTTGAAGTCTTATAACACAATTTAGCATATAAGTTGGGGTTCGATATCCCCAACTCCCATCTTGTGCCCAGGTGGCTGGCCCATATGTGTCCAGTATGCGTTCAGGGGGCCATTCCTCATTTCCCCATTTTTGGAATCCTCCAATCAATTCTCTTTTGTTTCTCTTTAGATCCTCATAAACTGGTATCCCTAATTGATCCCCATCAGGTCCTGGTAAAAGAAAAACTCCTGGCTGTATAATTCCCAGAGTGCAGCTCCCTTTCCACTGGGAGGGGAGTTTTGGGTATGCTCTTTTCCCACATATCCAAAATAAGCCGTCTGGAGCTTTCCAATAATTGAATTTTTGTTGTTCTATATTTTCCCAAAATTTGGAAATTTCTGGGATGCCATAGTAAGGTTTTTTACTTGTATCATTACATTGAAAAAGTTTTGTTTTGTTATCATACTTACAATTCACCTTTTTTCCTTTTTCTTGGGTCCAATACACGGTTGGTGCTTCTGGGACCCACCATACAGAAGTTCCATTACTAACCTTATATCTTTTACAGGGTGTTTTTCCTACTTCATAAAGGAAGCTTTTCCCAGTGCGCCAGAGACATTCTTCCCCTATCACTGTTGAGCTTAAAATCCACCCTTCTGGTCTGTTTTCTCCACTTGTACTTGCTTGGTTCCATTTTAGGAGCTCAATTGGGCCTGCGCTGCTGCCTTTCCATGGCCATTCTTCTGACATCAAAGCCCCTCCACAGACGCAACAATTAGTTATGTTAAGTTTCTTACTTATTCTTTCCCCTAATTTTACAAACTGATTTTTACCCATCTTTGAGATATCTATTTCTTTTTCTAATTGCTGTTCAAGTTTGGTATACAAATCGTTGATCGAAATTGGCACAGGCTTAGGGGGTTGTACTGACTTAGCCTTTTTGCTTATCAATTGCTCCTTTATTAAATCTTGTGCTTTGTGCCCAGTAATGTAGGTAAAACAAATCCATCTCTCCTCTATTGGGCACTGACTTCCCATCCTGCTACCACTTGTTCCTAAGTTCTCTGCAGTCTAGTAGTTTTTCCCTTTATCTATGCAATTGCCTAATTTGGATGGGTTATAACAGTGACTGTTGTCATGATTATGAGAGATAAAAAAAAACCTCGGTGTCTTTCCATGTACAGCTTTTGGTAACATCTGTAACATGGCCTTGTCGATATCCCAAAAGGGAGAAGACAGAAACTGAGTGACAGAAAAAGGAGTAACAGAGGTCCAGTATGGCTTATACTCCCACCTCCCATGCCTATGGGGTTGCAACCCACAGCAGGTGTATTTGATCTTCTTGGTGGTGAATACAGAGGCCAATCTGGTCTTGCCCTCTATTTCCTTGTCACTTCCTCTTAGTTAATTTCCAGACAAATCGTTTTTGACACTCCTTAAATGTCGTTTCCCACTGTTCTTCCAGTATTTCCCATTCAACAGGCACTGATAATTCCCATCCACAAAACAAAGTTATTATTTTAGTTTCCTTAAATTCTACTTGGATAGGAGATCGATTTGGCCTTTGACACTTCTTGCAACGAGAGCGTCGCTTGTGTGAACTACAATACCAATTCTTCCCGCAATTTAAACATTTACATTTAACCCAGCTAGCATGTCTGGTATTTGGGTGGATCAAACAGGGTATTTGGTCTGGCACAGGTGGAAGTTGCAATTCCTCTTCCTCCTTGTATAAATCACAGGCTAAGGTGTGAATACAAGAGTTCTCTGTCCAAAACAGTCCTGATCTTCCTGTTTGGAGTGGAAGTATTCCTCCCCAGGGAGGGTATTTGAGGCGTCTCAAAGCTTGTCCAGGTGGTACTTGAAACCACTGATATAAGCTTGACCTTATTTCCCAATTAGATGTGAACCTGGGTATGTTTCTTGGACCATTTGGGTCTTCCCAGTTCATTACCACCCAGTCCCCGTTTAAGAGGCAGTTTTGTATCACCCGGTTCAGATGTAATTGTCCACTCCTTAGGTTCTTCCACAGGTCTTTTGATTCTGCTGGCGTGGATCCACCTTCGTTCCTTGGTCCGGATCGCAGCCTTGGTCGTCAGCAATACCTGAAAAGGACCTTCCCATTGAGGAGTTAAAGATTGTTCTTTCCAGGTTTTTACTAGCACCCATTCCCCTGGATGAACATTATGGATTTTAAAGTCTAAAGGTGTGGTTTGAGGGATTATTCCTTTCATCTGTAAGTTTTCAAGAGTTTTTGCAATGGTGTTAACGTATCTTTTAACGCTTATTTCCCCTACCTCATAGGTAGCATTTCCATGTTGGGTGGTTAAAAAGGGTAACCCAAACATCATTTCATAGGGTGACACTCCCAGGTCTGACCTGGGTTGTGTTCGGATCCTCAATAAGGCCAAAGGTAGGCATTGTACCTATGACATTTGGGTTTCAGCTATTAATTTGGTCAAAGTTCTCCTTAATGTCTGGTTCATCCTTTCTACACGACCAGAACTCTGTGGATGCCATGGGGTATGCAACTCCCATTTTATCCCTAAAGATTGAATTAGCTGTTGTAACACTTTTGAGTAAAATGCGTTCCTCTGTCTGAGTCTATTCTATTAACCATTTTATAGCTGGGAATAATTTGCTCTAAAATGGTTTTACTTACTATGTTGCTTGAGGCCTTGGTAGTGGGAACTGGTTCTACCTAATGGGTTAAATGGTCTGTTATTACTAATAAATATTTCCTTCTCTGTACTTGAGGAAGTTCAGTAAAATCTACTTGAATACTTTGAAATGGTCCAAGAGCTAACTCACGACCTCTTAATGTTGTTTTTTTAATTACCTTTTTGTTTATCCTTTTGCAAGTTATACATTTTTCAATTACTTCCTTTGCTACTCCGAAAATCCCAATGCATCTATAGTTCCTTAAAAAATGATCACACAAGGCCTGAGTACCCCAGTGGCTTTTCTGATGCATGTCTTCTAATATTTTTCTAGCCAGTTTTTTATTAAGTAATTGTCTTCTATCAGGAAGTTTCCATTTCCTTGATTAAGACTGTTCTCCTCCTATCTTGTTTAATTCTTTTTTTTCTGCTTCACTAAACTTTGGGATTTCTAATTTTTCCTCATTTGGAGTTAATATTAACATGACTCTTTCAGCTCTATTTTCTGCTGCATCCTTTGCTTCCTGATCTGCTAAATTATTTCCTCTTATTTCTGGGGTCACTCCTCTTTGGTGTTCCTTAATGTGTACTATAGCTATTTCTTCAGGTAGTTTTAATGCCTCTAAAATCTCTAAAATGAGTCCTTCATGTACTAATCCTTTTCCTCTTGAGTTAAGTAATCCTCTTTCTTCCCGAATTTTTCCAAAAGTATGTACTACTCCAAAAGCATACCACGAATCAGTATATAGAGTTCCTTTCTTGTGTGCTAAATATTCCAGTGCCTTTTTTAAAGCATATAATTCACAAGTTTGAGCTGACCAGTTTGAAGGTAATTTTCCTTTTTCAATAGTTTGCATGGTTTTTTTCCATCAACTACTACATAACCTGACATTCTTTTTCCTTGCAGACATCTGGAGGAACTATCCACGTAGATTATTTCCCCTTCTGAAAGGGCTTGTTCTTTAAGATCCCCCCAAACTTTTATTTGGTATTGGATAATTTCTAAACAGTTATGTATTGAGTTATCTGCTAGTTCTCCATATAGGAATTGAGCTGGATTTAAACTCCTGTTTACCTCTAATGTCAGATCATCACTATCTATCAAGATTGCTTCATATTTTAGCATTCTAGAGTCTGTCAACCATTTTTCAACTTTCTGATTTAAAACATTTCAAACTGCATGAGGTGTGCACAAAATTAGTTTACTTCTAAAAGTAAGTTTATGACTTTCTTCTATCAGGATTGCAGTAGCGGCTATAGCTTAAATACATGCTGGTCAGCTATGGTTCACTGGGTCCACCATCTTTGATGAATAAACTACTGGTCTCTTTACTCCTCCCCACTCCTGGACTTAGAACTCTATGAGCTACCCCCTTTTCTACATTCACGAACAGATGAAAGGGTTTTTCTAGTGAAGGTAAGCTTAAAGCTGGTATTGAGGTCAGTTTTAACTTCAATTTTTCTAATTTATCATCATTTTCTTTGGTCCATTTTATATTATCTCTTTCTGTCAATTTCTCATACAAAAAATTTACTGTCTGTGTGTACCCCTCAATCCATAATTTATAATATTCTAAGAATCCGAGTAGTTTTCTGATTTCCCTCTTTGAAGAGGGAGGTGGAAGGGATAAAATTCCTGCAATTCTCTCTGGACTGAGCCTTCGACTACCCTTACTTATTAAGTATTTAAGGTATTTTACTTCTGCTGTTACAGATTTCAGTTCCTCTTTTGATACCTTTAATCCTTTTTCTTTTTAAAAAATTTATTGTAGCTTCTCCAACTTCATTTTCAAATCTATTACTTGCTTAGGACAATTTCTATTATAATGTCCCTCACCCCCACCGTAAAAGCAGACATTCCTGGAATGCTGCTGAGACTTGGTTTGTATTTGGATTCTATTTTTTTTTTTCCTTTTTCTATTAATTTTATCTCTAGAAGTAGTGCTTGTATGTTTTTAAGTGAACTTCTAGTGATTCTGTAAGGCATTTCTAGAGATAAGTCGTTCCTCTGAGCAGTCGCTGTGGTTACCGAGAGAACGGAGCTCAGGGCAGGAAGGGGGCGGTGAGAGGAGGGCATAGCACTGAGGCTTAGTCCTCCAAGGGCGGAGCATAGGCGGGGTTTGCTGCCAGAACCGGCAGAGGAGGGGGCAGTTCCGGGGGATACCAGAGGGGAACGTGGACAGCCCGCACGAGGCTGATGGCGTCCGAGCCAGAGACTGCCGGCAGAGACAAAGACGCAGCCGGCTCGGGCAGAGCAGCTGGGGATCGGGCCTTGGGGAAAGCGATTGGAGATGGGAGGGCTGGGACCGACGGGACCACCCGGCACGGCCTTTAGGGCGACTGCAGACCAGGCGGCCGGGGCAGACGAATTCACCGGCGGGGCCGGGGATGGGCTGTATGCAGGGGCCGGCACAGCTGCTGCGGGCTGTGAGCCGGCACTCGGGACGGGAACTGGGGCAGGCGGGGCTGCTGCGGGCTGCGAGCCCACACTGGGGGCGGGCGGAGTTGAAGCGGGACCGGGACAGGGGCCTCGGCCGCGAGCGGGAACGGAGGGGGCAAAGCCTGCAAAGGATCCCACTCTTTTTCTTTATTTTGTTCTTGTTCCCTTCCCTTTTCTTTTCTCTTTTTCTTTTCTTGTTTTGTCTCGGGTGTCTCTGATACGTTAAAGATTTTTTTATTCTCCTAAAATCTCCTGTCCAACATGTGGCATGTTCTCTTTCTTCAGGATTAAATGGTTCTTTTGAATTTACAAATATATTTAAAGCCTGACAAATCCATTTCTCAAAAGAGCCGTATCTGGGCCAATAAACGTGGTCAGATCTTATTTCCTTCTCTGCCCATTCTATCATGCAAAATTGTATCATTTTTACCTTTTCCTTTTTTTTTTTTTTTTTTTTTTTTCCCTACAAGGGTTATTATCCTAATTAGCTAACATAATGCGGAGAGGGCTATCTTGAGGTATTTCTTGTTGGTAATTTTTTTACACTCTTTTTTTCTTCCTTGTATCCAGCTTACTGTTTTTCTGTCCAATTTTTCAAGATTTTATCTAATCGTCCCCCACCTCTGTTTTTCACTTTCTCTTACAACTTAAAGACCACTTACTTCTATCTATTCACACACAAAAATCCTTTCTATCCCACACAAATATAATATACCTCCCTCTAAGGAGATATAACAGCCAACATTACATGTGCTTTCTTCCATCTACTCTTACTTCATTCCTCCTTCAGTTTTACACACTCTTTTACACTCTTAGGACATGAAGCCTGTCGCCAGAGTATCGTGGCTTTGTGTGGCCTCCCCTCTCGCCTTGGGTTTGGTCTCTGGGTTCCAGTATAGCTGGGCCTCTGAGGAGTGCCCAGAATCTGATTGCCTCTGGTGCCGATCCACCCATGAGGCTGATTTGCATGTCACTTACACTTTACTGCCCCCCCTAACTCCACACGCCCGGAGGAAAAGGGGCTGGATTGCAGGTCACACATACACTTTTCCACAGCCCCCCCACCTGCCCGGGGGGACACTGAGGCAGATTTTGTGTGTGACTCTCTCTCACACAACAAAACACTACACTAGGGGCTCAGACTCTCTTCTGACCCCTTTTAGGTGAGTCCTAATGACCTCACCCCCTATGTACCCCCGCGCCTTGCCTCACCCCTGAGACTCTGGACACGCTTTGCGGCGCGTGACAGGGTCCCTAGTACTAGTATCCCCTTCCAGGCCTCAGGGCCTTCCCTGGCCTTAGCCCCCGCCGGGCCGGACACCTTCAGTCCGAACCCTGGACTAGACTTCCCTGTCACTAGTACCGTTCCCCTCTTCACTTTTTGAAACGGAGGTAAGAGGTCAAGACTCCGTATGGGTTACCTGCGGGGGTATCCCTTGTTTCCAAGGATCAACCCGAGCAGGGCCCTACCCCTTTGCCTTCCACCAGGACTGGCTTGACTGCTTCTCCCCAGTGAAGCAGCCTCGGCAAGAGGGATGAGTGTGTGTGTGCAGGATGCCTGCCTTGCCTTGCCTCCATGCTGACTCCCTACCCCGGTGTCCTCGGGCTATGGGTTTACGGCCTCTTTCCTGAGACCGCGGCAGCACACCCTCTCCGGTGCGTCTGGCTCAGTCCTGGGAAGCAGGGACTCTCATGAGCTCTTGGCACCCGCAGTGTCTGGGGACACCCTGTCACCCTGGTACGGTTTTCCCACCCCTCCAGGGAAAACCCTCTTAGGCTACTCTAGCCCTTAAGGGGGGGGACTTGCCCCCAATGTGTGCCACTCACACTTTGTTTTCCCCTGCATGCCCAGGGGGTCTATGTGACTCACTCTCACACAACAAAACAACAATAAGGTACCTTTTACTCTCAAATCACCTATTACAAGTTTTAGGTGTTACTGGCCAGTCCCAGTGCTCTTGGATATCCCCTCAATCCAGCTGTGTTGTTCAACCCCAGATGCTCTCAGGCACTTTAGCCCTCAATCTAGCTGTGTTGTTCAACCCCAGATGCTCTTGGGCATAACCTCAATCTGGCAGAACCCTGGGTGCTCTTGGACATCAGTCAGGTTTCAGTCCTGGATGATCTTGGGGCAATAACCCCTCAATCCAGCAGACTTTTTTTTTTTCTTTTTTTTTTTAATACTTCTTAGGGGTCCCACGCCTACTTTAAAACTCAGTCCCAGTTTCCCAGGGGGGTTCTCTCACTCTTCTTATCACTCGCTTCGTCTCTTTACTGGCTGTTTTTCTCGCAAAAAGACGGAAACGCAGCATCGGAGACTCCGCACTCACTTGGCAGGTCTGGGATAACCAGCTGCCTCTCATTCACACACATTCATCCCCCCCTTAACCGCCCCTCCAAACAAATACTTACCTGTCCTTTTGTCCTTGGGTCTTGATCTTTGTGTAAACTTTAGTCTTAGGGGCTAATTACCACGGTTTTAGGGAATCTTTTCCCTTTTCTTTGTTTTATTGCCTCCTTTTGTCCATTGATCGTAACCTGCATCTGTCGGTCACACTAGGGGAACACAGAGCGAAGCTGCCAAACTGGGCAGGGCGCGCTGTCCTCACCCTAATTCCCCTAAGGCACCAGCAGTGAGGTGTTATAACCATCCTCTGCTACCATAATTGTGATAAATGCCAATCACTTGTTTTAAAATTTTAAAAGTTTAATAGTAAATAAGATGGTTATAAAAATAGAATTAGAGTTAAAAAATTGAACAATTTCAGAGATAGGACGAGACAATAAAAACAAAGTTTCAGACGTCTGGGTGCCTCCCCGAGCGAAAAGCTTCGGAGAAGGACCCCTGTTAACAAAGGATTATCTCTTAAAAGCAATAGCCTGTTGAATATTCATACATTTCATACATTATGCATACATTCCATTCAAACAAGGAATTGTTTCTGGTTAATATCACTTTTCTTCTTTTAATCTCGATGGCATCCACTAAGGCTGAATAAGAGGCAGGAGAAGTTAGTCTCTTCTGATAAGGAAGTAGTAAATTCTTTTTCTCTGAAAGATTTACGTTTTCCTGTGGTTGGTATATAAAAACTACATTTTAACTACAAAACTACATTTACCATACTATCAAACTATTAATACAATATTAACAATTAATACAACATAATACACATAGTAAATATCTTGCGTAGAGCCATATAATATGCATTTTTCACAGAAAACAAATAAATGTTGTTCATGTAGGCTATTTAGGATATCCTTTTCTAGCAGTGCTGATGGACTTGGACATGTTACCAAGTTTGGTCTGAAAGAACTCAGCTACCATGATATACCTTATTTTTGAATGTTAAATTTGTAGTGCTGTGAAAGTATTTAATAAATCAATTGCAAAATGCTATTTTATAAACTTTTTTTTTTTAAAGGATGCTTTGAAGCAGGAAAACAACTGCTTCAGGCTTTTGCTATTTCAAGAGGTCCTAATTGTTCAAAAATGAATTTTAGAGCTAAAATAGCATGATCTGCATAAGAAGAAAAAATAGTTTAAGCAAGCAGAAAGCCTATTTGTTTATGTGAAATAACAACTTTTATGACTTTGTTTTGCTGGTGGGTAGTGTCAGCACCAGACACAGACACCAACTTAAGGAATAGTGTCATTTACTATAATGCAAAACTGCAAAGAATTACAAAAGGATAAGCTAAACAATGTGCCGAATCATTACTGCAGAAGATTGCCTATAGTGAGTAAGAAAGATACATTGCCAGTTACCCTAATACTTTACATCTTCATCCAGATATCCTTTAATCATCAGCTGGGGGAAGCTGTCACAGCCAAGGACTGGTGAACCACTCCCAGTAACTGGGAAATTCTGTGGTGCATCCACCTTGCAGGCAAAGAGGCTTCTGACTTTGCTGTGGGAGTAGCCCAGCTTTTATAATGAAAAAGCTACCATTACTTCTAATGTGGGAACGTATGGTTTTATTCTCCTGTTAAGTTTCTCCCAAAGCCTGCCCAGGGCTCAAGGAGGAACCAAGGGAGTTGTCTTTGATCCTACACCCCAGACAAGGCCAGATGTGGCCTTGTCTGGTTTCTAAATACAGAAAGGTAAATACATGTTTTGCCAAAGAGTGGATACATATATCATATTGCTAATAATACTTCATTAATGAGTGGATACATATAACATTTGGTTGGAAGGTTCATCTAGAGGTCAACTTTAGCTCAGGGCCTGTTGTTCAGGCCTTAGTACTTCAGATTTAAACATTTGTGGATGGTTTTAGTTGATTGGCGAGTTGCTCATGCTTTCTGGTTAGACATAATGCTAGTAAGATGTGTTTTGTCCCCATGTAAATTATGTCGAAGTGCAAGATGTATAAATTAAGGAAGGTGAAAACTAAAACTAATGTTTTACCAGGAAGGAATATTCTCTTTTAAAAATTGTTTAATTTATGTTTTCTTTCTTCACAAAGTGTGTCCAGAAGGTACATACAAAATACTAAGATTTTTTTTTACATTAATTGTTTAACTGTGCTTTTATTATTATCAAATCTCTCATTCTCAAATTCATGTTATATTTTGAATTTATGTGAACAAATAGTTTTTTAATCAATTTTTTTCAAATTTGATAAAGCCTAAATAATGTAATGTGTAGTGTGCCTGTTGTCTCTTTTCCCTTTGCCCTTTCTTCAGAGAATAAAAAAGAAAGCCCTCATAATTTAGTTAAACCACTGTGTGAAAATCTGATATTTTAAAGTCATTTCATACTATTGCTGTGTTGGTAAACTTAAAGTATTTGGATAGGTTTTTTTTTGGGAACATTTGGTAGTCTTTTAACCACAGTTCTAAAAGAGCGTCCCAATGAACTGGCAGAAGCAGGCATGGGGCAGTTGGTGGCTTACTTCTGTTTCCATCTGTATTTACTGTGTTATAAAAAAGAATAAAAAAAGGGGGGGGGGGGGGGGAGGAAACAAGTTAGAAATTGGGCCCATCTCATGTGAATATCTAATTTGATTTCTGTACATATGGAATGGACTAAAACTTATATTTGGGGGTAGAACTCCTTCTTCCCTGTTTGTTTAAAACTGTTACGAACAAAGATGGTTATAATAGAGATAAAACTTTATTTCAGAAAACAGTAAATTAGTGGGATTTGTAAGATATAAGCTTGTTAAGGAGACAGGCATTTTCTTGTTCTAGGAGAGAGCTACTTTGCATTGATCATTAAATCCTGAATGCTCAACTGGTTTTAAGTCATTCATCTATTTATACTGAAATTACTTATTTGCTTACTGATTGCTCTGGATTAAGCTCTTGATGTAGTTGTTTTACTGGTGTTTAAAATAAGCTGCAGTGTGCAATGTCACATGTACATGTCTGATACTGCTGGGAAAAGTGAATGCTGTAATATGTAAAATATCTAAAAAATATCATTATATGCGTTTTGACAGATTGGCAAAATGAGGTATGTCAGTGTTCGGGACTTTAAAGGAAAAGTCTTAATTGATATTAGAGAATATTGGATGGATCAAGAAGGTGAAATGAAGCCTGGGAGAAAAGGTATTGTTTTGCTTCATGTTATTTTGTATTAAAACATTCTCTGCAGCTTGCTAGAGATCTTTGTGTATCAGATTTCTATACTTTGTTACTACATGGTATTTTTAGAGTAATATTTTTACTTCATTAATGATTTACATTTTAACATATAATTAGTTTTATCTGTAGACTGTAAACAAAATCAAAGTGGTTTCATTTGCCTGAGTCTGTTTTCCTAAATGGTTCCTCCATAATTTATGGGAAACAAGGCATTGAATACAAACAGATTTGGTATGGGAGTTATATACATAGCCATACATTTTCCCATTAATTAACTTCACTGTTGGAGTCCCGGGCATCCCTTTGGCTGCCCTGGAGAGTCAGGGACCTGGGCAGGGGGGTCTGGGACCCCAGCCCAGAGTTCAGAGAGACACTGGCTTTGATCTCAGTCCATGGGAAAAACTTCCTAAACTGAGAGAGGGTTTGCAAGCCACAGGAGTGTGAAAAATAGTAGTTTAGTTTATCACAGAGTGAAAAAATAGTGATTTTAGGTTCATAGCATTGGAGTGAATGGGGACAAAATGGAGAATCTGGGGCGTTGTCTCCTTCTTCTTCCTTCTCCTTCCCTCACTCCATTTCTGCTATGACGTTGGCACAAAGTAGTTAGTAAGGATTGGGTCAGTGTAGAGATGACCTTTTTAGTAATAGTGATAGACATTGGTAAGAAATAGTAAATAATGAACACGTAGTAATTAGTATAAAAGATTAAGGACAGCCTAGCTTGGGGGGAGACGTGAGAAGTCCATGCACCTGCAAACATCGTGTTGGACTGTGAAAAATTTGTAAGATAAGAAACAATAAGCGAAAAATGCAACCTTGAAAAATCTAAACCTGAAGACTCCGTCTCTTCCTTCGGCTTGGCGTGGAGCTGTGCAGGGGGGAAAAAGACCCTGAAACCACCTGAATGTTGGGAAAGCAGCCCCCGACACTTCACTTCTTGCTTTTATTACAATTGGAGTTCCATGTCAGTTTTTGAGTGCTAGGGAATAGTAATAGTCACTCCAAAATGTTACTTATAGCTTGTTATTCACAGTCCTTTAAGAAACGTGAGGGGAAAAAAACCCCAGAGTTATGGTACTTTAAAAGTGTGTAGAAGTTCAGTCCACAGAGGTATGGCTTTTAGAAGCCAACAGGAACATGGCTGATTTCCTAGTTTCTTTTGTAGTGCCTTCCGTCCAGGCCAGCACTGTATTTCTGTGTTTAGCCTAACACTTGTGAATGAATTTGTTATACTGCACTCATTTTCTTTGTAAGGGGATAAGCTAAGGTCTAAAATTTACCTGAAGTGTTTCAAATTAGTTATTTCTTTGTAACCGAGGTGGTTGTTACACTTGAGTAGGTTAAGCATTAATAGTCATGACATACACTGTGTGAAACCAGCCTTGACAGTAATTATGCAAGATTCTGCACTACTTTTTTTTTTTTTTTTTTTTTGTACTAAGTAATTCTTTTTAATGCATTTCAGGTATTTCTTTAAATCCAGAACAATGGAACCAGCTGAAGGAACAGATTTCTGATATTGATGATGCAGTAAGAAAACTGTAAATACAGAGCTGTACAGAAACCTTTTATCATTTCAGTTGTTTTAAGTGGTCTTTTTACACTGGCATTTATTTTCTAAAATATTGTTTTCCAAGCTATTGTATATTTATTTGGATTACAAAATGATTTGTAAAATGAATGCTTTATGTGTATTAAAAGTGTATTCTGAGTGAGGCTATTTGTGTATACATTACTAAAAGGAAATGTGTTGCTTTCACCTCATAGTATAAAATAAAAAAAATCAAATAATATGTAAAGCATAGATGTTTATGGCCTTTTGAATGAAGATGCTAGTAAGTTTGCCTAATAGCTTTAATTTTAGTTTTAGTTTAGTTGACCATTAATGTGATTTTTTTTTTTCCTGAGATTTCCTTAATTGTCTCCATTTTAATGTTTTCTTTTTTTTCTTTTCTTTCATACTCTTTGGTATTGCCCTGGCAGCTTTCAGCTTTAAGACTTGATACAAACAGTGAATACCTGGTAAAACACATTTTTGTAGATAAATATTGTATTTACTAATTTACTGCATTTATTCAGATGTAAACAGTCCTGAGTATATAGTCTTTTTTGCATTACTTGCATGAAGTGTTATGCTAAGTAATAACATTTGAAAACAAGCCACACACTATTTCTTCCCATTTTTCTATAGCTTGATTGACTTAAAAAATACAATTAGATTTTGTTCTTAGACCCTAGATTTTGAATGTGATTGTGACAGGACCTTTCACCCCGACACGGCAAAAGATTTCTCTGCTTCCCCCATGGCTAAGTGTCATAGTTTTAATTTTAAACCGGGCAGAAACACCACTCAATGTAGTGGTTTTACGTTTACTAAATTTTGGTCTTGGTACTTATTCTTTTTGTGAGAGAGAGACTAGGAGAAAAACAAAGCAGGCTTAACCTTAAAATTAACAAATAGTTTATTAACTTACACTAAAAGAATAGAAAAACAGAAAATTGGAAAAAAAACTAAAACGGAATGAAACTTCAAAAACCCTTTTCCCTACCCTTACAAACTGTTTACTTTCTTACAAAACAACATAAAGAGACAAAACTTGTAATTTTCAGTCAGTTTCACTATCTGATAATAGTCTGTCATCAATTCATTAGGGGAAGAGTATCTTTTTGAGTCATGGATCTCACTGACAACTTAGAACAGTTCTCTTGTGGGTTTTAAACTGTCACAAAAACAACTGCCTGGAGAAACATGCTTTTGTGACTCCTCCCAGGAGCAGTTTCCCAAGCTGCTTATGGGTCATGCGTCTTAGACTTTTGCATACTGGGGTGTCACCTTTTAAAGATTAATAACTCCAAAGCAAAGGATTCTTCACTTCAAGGTGCAGAGATATCTTCTCACTTCTTCACTGGCGCAGGGGGCTTCTCATCTTTATCTCTGTTCAGGCATCTTATAGGATATTACTCAGTTCATCACAAACACCTTTGCTTAAATCTACATGCAGAACAATCATCTCCCCAAATGCATATCTTTCCCATGATTTACAGGAATGACTTAAATATAGAGTTCATTTCCATGGCTCAAGTAAGAATAGAACAACCAACTCTTCAACCCTGTCTTAACAGTCTTTTCACTCTTGCTACTGTCTTCATGCTGTTGTTCTTTATGTTTACTCTGTCTTTCCTTACTCTCTCAGAGAAGGGCCAAGCTCTGGAAGCTTCATGTTGCTAGGAAAGAGTTAAATCTGCTCTGAGTCTCTCTCTCTCTCTCTGTAGCTCGTGGTATTAGATGTTCAAGGCTAAGCTGATAAAGGAGGAAAAACTCACGCAGAGACTGGAGCACTCAGGCAGTCTGAAATCACAAAAAAAACCTAAGCGAGATTATAAATGCCTTCTCAGCCCACCCCTCGGTGTAAATTGGGGTGGCCTCGGCCCAAATGGTGCCCATAGCTCCCATCAGGGGCCCAGCAGAGATTTTTCTCTGCTTCAAGGAAATTTGAAGAAAGTAGCTGTTACAAAACAGCAACCTGTCCTTCCCACCCTTTCACCTGGGAGCCGATAGAATCTGGCCAGGCCTCAGGCCAGCTTCCCCCCCAGAAAGGGGGGGAGCAGCAGGCCCAGCTCGATGTTACCTGTCTCTCTCTGGCTAAAAGAAGAAGGAAAAGGACCCACCTGCAGGAAATCAGGGGGTTTTATATGGTACTTCCCAAAGTTGCAGCTAACAAGTTCAGTGGTCAGAACAGATGTCAATATTCTAACTAACTTTCTGATAGGTCTCTGTCTCTTATCAGTCCCAGTCCCTCCGGCGCTGCCTGAAAATGCTGGGGTCCAGGCCCCGGTGGGCTGCAGGTGTAGCCCCCAGTGCTCCCCCTGGGTTTTCAGTCTAGAGCAGGTTTAAACAGTTCCAAGAAAAAGGAAAAGAAAAAAAAAAAACAGTCCAGGGAACTTCTCTGCCTTAGCTAGCTGAAACTAACTAAAAGAAAAAAAAAAATCTGTCCTGCAGTCTCTCCAAGCCTCCGCCGAACACCCCGTCCGCAGAAGAATGTGGAGGAGTCAGGCAGTTTTCTCAAAACAAACTCCACGCTTCTCCTTGCTCTTAGAACCAGTCTTAAAGGCACAGGACTCAATATACAGCACAAACAGAACAGACGATTGGGGATACAAACATCGTAAAGTTACCCTAGGACACTAAGTTAGGCCGGAATGGTTTGTCTTGTGATGAATTATCTTACCTGAAGACACCCTGAGTCAGCAATAAACATCCTTCCTTGAATGGTGGGAAAGGATAAGCCACAAATAAGTGACTGATAGACAAGCACTTTTTACAACTATACAAGACCACTATGTTTTTCATGAAATCAAAAATCTCTTATACATTCTCTGAATGTGTAGAGAATTCTTGACGTCGAGACGTTCGCATTGAGATACTTACCTGGGATTGAGACAAATTAGGAGATTCTTTGCACACCACCATAATTCATTGGTGACATTGGCTCCTAATCTATATTATTTCTTCTCTAGCTGTAGCATAGGTACCTTTTATGATTGTGCACTGTATTTTATCTACTAGTACTTCTTTTTGTAAATTTCTTTTTGTGTTATCCTGTGTAGTAAGTAGTCTGTTTAAAGTCTTAAGTCTGTTTTCCTTGGCCTGTGCAATAAATAATTCATGTTGTAATAGGCCTGATCAGTTATTATTAAGAACTTGTGAGCAGGAGTGGGTTTTGGGGTGCTGGCCACCTCAATAAAGCTGCTGTCTGCTGCCAGAAACCTGTAAAGTCACTTGTCTAAGCTTTCCCTTCTCATTCATAACAGTGATGCATAAACTTTTACAGTTATAGACATACCTCAGAGTAAGATAGTATTTAAAAGCTCCAAATGAGAGTATTATGTAAACAATGATGTTTAAAGTAGGTTATAGAAGATTAAACAACCAAAGGGAGTTAAGACTGCTTCAGCCAAGACAGCTGGCTATCATGCTTCTGCCCTGTCCCCACTGCCTGCCCAAACCATTTAACTTGGCTTGCCTTGTGTGGCTTACATGCACACAACTGTTGTATTGAATTTCTCGAAGAGCCAGGTGTAATCAGCTCTGCGAGGGTTCAATACCTCTGAGGGTGACCAGCACCTCAGAGAAAATGGCTTAAATAACTAGCGAGATGGCATGGTCAACTATGTCTTGAAAAAGCAAAAAGGTTTTAATAAAAGAAGAAAACAATGTAGAAATAAAAGAACAAAGCCGAACACAGTGTTGGGACAGGTCCCACACACCTGCTACAACACCTCGAGAATGCACTGAGAAGCCTTGTGCTCTCCTTTAAGTATTGAACGATTTAGGTGGATTTTTTGGCAAACAGCCCAATAGAGAATAGCTACTTTTTTGAAGAACAGGTAAAGAGGCCTATCAGTGTTTTTGTCTTGGCACTGAGCCAATTACTGCCAGGAGGGCAAAGAAATTTCTAGTGTTCTTCCCTTAAAAGGTCTTGGGGTGAGTCTTAAACCTTCCCCTATATGGAAACACCTGCTTGGGTGTGGGGTGCTTTTCTGCACTTACATATTTTGTACAGAAAGTACTTAGTGCTTGTTCTAATAAGTCAGCTGAGACTCTTATTTTCTTCATGTGGCAAAAGCTCAATTCTTTATTCACACAACTCATTTTATACAGTTTTTACAGGCCTCATGTGTAACTTTAATTGGTTAATAGTTTTCTTGCCAATTACTCTACTGGTTAGTTAAAAGGTATTCTACTTGTCCATCAAATCTCTTGTAATAGACTATGGACACAAAGAAAAGTTCCAATAGGAATTTATTAGATTGCAGCAGGCAAGGCAAAGGCAAATACAGCGCTGGGCGACAGGGAAGCTTCTGCTTCACCACTGCCGCACGGGCAAGTTCTCACTCCCTCTTTTTATCTTGCTTTTTCCTCCGATTGACGTGTTCTTCCTGTAGTATTCTGCGTATGTGCGGCGTGTTGCTAGGGGGTCTTTTTCTGCCTCCCGATGGTCGCAGAGATGAAGAGTGGTAATCATTCTCTAGTGTCCCTTCTTTAGTGCCTTCTTTCTGATATGGTAACTAAGCTTGAGTTCCTGAAACTTAAAGCTGATTAAGGAGCAGAAAACAAAGGATTGAGCAAGAGCATGCTTGCACATGGCTTTTCTATAAGCTTAAATAGTAACATAGTAACTTCTTGTTATTTTCAGTTATTTAACCTCCAGTGAACAAAAACAGTTTATGCTTATCACATCTCTATTCTTGGATTGTTTACATACATATTTTCTTTACTGATTCTCATGGGACAAATCCCTTGTTATTGCAGGTGCATTTGTTTTTCAACCCAAGTATAGGTGGTTGTGTTAACAAGTTCTCATACCAAGACTGTTTTTGCATGGGTGTTGGGGGTTAAGTTTAGTTTTGGTTTTTTTCTTTCCCTATAGGTTTCCCCCCCCCATAAGTTGCTAAGAGACTAAATACTGATGCTTAAAGGGTACTTGACCCACACACAAGAAGTGGTAAGGGCGGTAGATCATTTAGTTTGGCGGGGAGGGAAAGGTTCAAGGGCTCTGGGAGCTGCGGGTGTCTTTTTCCTGCTCTCTCCATCGGAGAAGTTGGTCGGGCGACTGCTGGCTGCGTGAGGAGTCCACTGTTAGCGGAGGGTCTGGTCCTGGGAATTCTATCATCTGCTGGAGCGCCCAGGAATTCAGAGCTCCTCACCTGCCCTGCTGGAGCTGGGTCAGCCCCTGTCCAGCCATCGCAGCTTCTTCAGCACTGCTCACTTTGCTTGCCGAGACACCCCCCTGCCTGCCGGAACAACCCACTGTTTCCAGCCATCAGCTCCGGAGTGTCCCCCCTTTTTGGCTTGGTGCTCTCAGGGTCCCAAGAGATCAGACTGCCTGGGGCTTGTGAGACAAAGCCCCTCGGGGTTCTTGGTTCTGTTTATTATTATTGCTGTTATTGTTTGTTTGTCCTGTTATATTTACTAATAAAGGACTGTTATTCCTTTCCCCATAGCTCTGACTGAAAAGCCTTTTTAATCTTCTAAATTATAATAACTTGGAGGGAAGGGATTGGAATTCCCCATTCCTAGAGGGGCCCTGCCTCTCCCTAGCAGATACCTGTCTTTTCAAACCTAGACAATGGGAATTTGCAAATTGCTTAACTCCACTTAGAAGAGATGACAGGCTAACTATTAATTTAACAGACCAGGCCTGATTTTATGTGGCCTTTCTTTTATATTTCTTCTACTTGTCTACAAGTGCTTACAATGGAACACTGGTACATAGTGGGTCATTACTCTAGTGAACTTCGCTTGTCTACCAGTGTACTATTCTGGTAAGAGTCTTCTGCCCACTGGAACTTCTATTAGACAAGATGCTGCCCCAGATGAAGGGCTTCTTGATAGGTGTCACAAACTATGGAATGAAGAAGAGATAATATGATGTTTGCGTAGAACTTGGAGTGATAAAGGGGCATGCCAGTGTAGAAGTTAAAGGTGACAGGTCAAAGTTAGCTGGCAATAATACCTACAGTGAAGAAATGTGTTAGCAGAATTGGATAAGAGAATATTTTCTGACTTAATTCAGGTAATCATAGGAAGAAGATCATACAGTAGTTTAGGTCAGAAGGGGCCTTTAAAGGTCATTTAGTCCAGCCCCCCTGCAATGAGCAGGGACATCTTCAACTAGATCTGCACAATCAAATCTGACCTTGAATGTTTCCTAGGATGGGGCATCTACCACCTTTCTGGGCAAAACTATTCCAGTGTCTTACCACTCTAATATTAAAGAAAATTCTTCCTTATAGCTAGTCAGAATCTCCCCTCTTTTAATTTAAAAACATTGCCCTATGTCCTATCACAACAGGTACTACTAAAAAGTCTGTCCCCATCTTTTTAATAGGCTCCATTTAAGTACTGAAAGGCTGCAATATGGTCTCCCTGAAGCCTTCTATTCTTCAGGCTGAACAGCCCCAACTCTCTCAGCCTTTCCTCATTAGAAAGGTATTCCATCCCTACGATCATCTTTGTAGCCCTCCTTTGGACGTGTATATTTGGATTTGAAACAGCTTAATGAAAATTGACATTTCAAGACTGTAGTAAATATAACAATTTCTTGGTTCAGCTGTAATTTTCCAATTTGATGTTAAATTTATTGTAATTTTTTAAGTGTATGCATAATCAGGATTTACTATTTGTTTATTTTTTGGAATATTTTAATATAGTTGTTTATATTGCAAACATGCATGGAAGTCCTATTCTCCTAAGTGCCATATACAGACTGTTCCTGTACTGCAGAGTTTATAATTCAATACAAATGGATATTGAAGGGTGAGGAAACATGACTTCATCAAATCAAATATATATTTAATAATATATAGTTTAATTTTAACCATGTCAGATACCTCTACCCACTCTTTAGCTTATCCATTGTCAACATAATTCAAATAAAGTTAAGCTATGTTTTTGTATGGCTCAATAAATCAGTTTTTAAAAACTGCTTGAGGGTGAATAAAAGTGTGAAGATATGTTTTGTGGTAGCAGCTGTGTTTTTGGGGCACATCATTCTTTTTGGAGTGACTCTTAATGGGGTGTCAGGATATTTGGACAAAATAGAAAAAGTATGAAATATCTGCTAAAATTTTCAGATGAGTGTATAAAAGAAATTGCTTCAGATCACTATCAACAGATTCTAGGTGTAGTTTTTATTTGTGGTACGTATGTATCTTTTTTTATTTTCCTTTAAGTCTGAAATTTTGCAACCAGTTTTAACCCTTTTTTACCTCAAACCATTCATATGGCCACTTTAAACTGCATGATTATCATAATAGAGGGAACATTGTCCTCAGACTAATGTGGTAGTAAGTACGTCATTGGATGACAGTTTTGTACAATATAATTGTGTTCAGGAAGGTGGAGAAAAATTCATTAACTTGGGGGGAGTAAGTGAAAAAGTTTACATAATAGTGATTAGTTCTTTTGTGGAAATTGATGGTAGAGATGTTCAAAGAAATTAGTATTTGTTAATCAAGATCTATTAGTTCCTCTTATAATACCTTTGCTTAATTTGTGATTATAATTACTTGAGGAAACTTGGCACAATTTGATTTTACTTAGCTTGTGTGCTTAAAAAGTTTTCCATCTGACAGTTATATTTCTGCCTCTAAAAATAATTGTCTTGGTTTTGAAAGACAGTTGTCTGCCAGGGAAAGCTAGAGCTTCCCTTGGAATGGAGAATGTAAACACTCTTCCCTCCAAATTATTATAATTTTGCAATTAAGGGCTTTCAGGCAAAGATAAGGGAATAGGAGTAACCGTTCTTTACTAGGAATATTAAAAAAGGAAAATACAAATGTAGTAGTACAAAAAAAACAAGCAAGCAAACAAAAATCCTGGAAAAAACCCTGACGGAGTCAGGGATACAACCTGGCACCTTGTTGGTCAGGGTGTTGGAAGCAGCCCAGATAAGTCCTCCTGGAGTAACAGATGTGGTTCTGTGGAGTAGAGGTGATCCTGGTGGTGGCGAGATGGGTCCGGTCTTCCTCCAGGGATCCAATGGAAAAAACAGATACCTGGTGGTCTTCAGTCCCTCTTTTCATCTAGCTAGGAACAGTTGGCTCCTCCCCCACCGGGTGGAGCATCTCACAATGGGATGATGTACTGTGTCATGTCATTGGTGAGCCTTAATGGCCCATTACCAGAAGATGTCCCCTGGAGGATGGAGGGGTAGTGAAAGAGATAAGAAACACTGCCCCACCTGGTTTTAATGGCTGGGCCAGTATCAGAAGGCATCTGCCTCCCTTCTCCCTGGAGTCACAAGAGATAAGGAAAAAGCATCTCCCCAACAGCTTTCAACAGATGAAATAGAAAACACATTTTTGGTTACATAACCCAAGACAATAAGAAAATATCATTTTACCTGAGCCAGTCTTAATGTCTGCATGACTGTCATTGGAAATATGCACCCTCCGACTATAATTATATTAATGTTCAAGTAAAAAAATCATTAAATGGCATATGTGCAATAACAATTTGAAAACTTGGGAATAAATGAAAACTTCTTCTGACATAGTGTTATTTTTAACAAAACTTTAGCTGCACTACAACTTCTTTTTTAATAGCTGTTTTCATAATATGTTTCTTGCAACTGTTGTAGTTTAGAAATTTGAAAACTTAATCATCTAAGAGTTGGTCCATGTTTGTGAGTGGGTGGTTGCTTTCATTAGCCCAGAGTTTTTCATTATGATAGAAGAACCAATTTCATGTGAAGATGGAAGCAGTAGATATAAACACACTTCAAGCACCAAACAGAAGGAAAGCAGCTGATAAAGTGCTATTGTGAAAAAAATGGCTGGTTAGCTTGAGTGGAGTTTCTTTTTGGTCTGACAATAAACGTAACCATAGATTAGGTAGATAAAATGGGTGAGAAGCTGTTTTCTATCATTGGTCATAGATTAGTGTGGGCTTCTGTTGCCTTAGGAAGGCTGACCTGAAACAGAGACTGGACAAAGCCAGAAAATAAAATATTTATTGAAAGGCCTCCAGGATCCACCTTGGGCTGCACCAAGGTGCACCCAGGGTGGCCAC
This sequence comes from Tachycineta bicolor, assembly GCA_025960845.1. Lineage (NCBI taxonomy): Eukaryota > Metazoa > Chordata > Aves > Passeriformes > Hirundinidae > Tachycineta > Tachycineta bicolor. The sequence continues at coordinate 18,631 of JANEHK010000160.1, read as the reverse complement.
CAAAGAAAGATGGCGTCGGGGTCACAAGATCTTACATTTTTATAAGTTTTGGTCCATTTGCATATTGGCATTTAATTGTCCAATTACAGCTTCAGGTTTGAGGTCCCATACTTGTTCCTCCCTTCAGTCCACCGTTTGTTTGTGTTTTTGGACTGCAAGTTGTCTTTGGTTTCTAGCAGGAAAAGGATTTGTTTTGTCTATCTACTCTCTGAAGAGAGCTTACTGGCACTTAATATGAGGCTCAGAGCTACATCCCTAGGCAGCACAGAATCTGAAAATATGAAAGCTAAAAAGCTTAAGGCATAATTTCCCCCCTTCAGAGTCTTGACAAGGCCTTCTCTTTGTCAAGTCTCCATTCCAAATATCCACTAAAAACAGGTATTCAATAACAGATACATATCAAACAGTAGTAAGCAACTAACAATAATAAACATCTAACCATTGATAAACATCTAATAATAGTAGGCATCTGATATCTAATATCTAACAATAGATAAATATCTAGTAACAATAAAACAATAGACAACAGTAGAAACATTTAGCAATAGTAATGTCTTGTATAGTTAGGTATCAGGCAAAGAATAATGATTATTGCACACAGTTCTTCAAGTACAGAGGACAAATTATTTAAAGCATGTTTGAGACGTTAATTTTGAGGAACTAAGGATTTTTAGGAAAGTTAAGATAATAAGTTGCTGAATTAGCTGAAGTAGATAGGTAATCTTTGTTCGCAGTTAACAGAAGCCAGATCTTCGATAAGCTACCCCGAATTTAGTAACTCACTGCTTGTCAGCTTTATGTTTATGTAGCTGTGCCTATAACGAAAAAACAAGATGCAGTAAATAGGATATAAGATAACTGCAGACTTCCTGCTTAAAGAACCCATTCAACGCAGGAAACTAAGTTTTACCAAGGATTCTTCGTCATGAATGCATTGAAAAGGTAGAAAGGTCAGGACGAGGAAGACTCATCTTACTTCCTCATTTTGGGTGACCCCTCCCCAGAATAGACCCCCGACTCATTTTAGGAAACAAAGTACGCATGCTTAATAGCCTTTTTGCCAATTAGCATATGAAGCGAGGAATGGGAGGTGACAGGGGTATGAATATGCATTTGTATTTTGGGTATTCAACACTTTTGTAAATAAAAGGCTTTGTAATTACCTGTGAATTTCGCAGTGTGTATTAGGGAACTATCCCGTGTGCTGCCCGGCCGTAATAAACATACACTTTCTAACTTTAAACTGTTAGAGAGTTTTTGTCCGTCACAGTTGGGTATCAATACTAGATCAATACCCATATTTCTTCAATAAGTCATGTTTTCGTCTGCATCCATCTCTGTATTTACAATCGTTTCATGAGCAGAAGCTCTCTTAACTCTGGAATAGTGAATCCAGGGCCCTTTGCCATCAATTTTGACTGTGGTGAGAGTCGTCAGCAGAACTTGGAATGGTCCTCTCCACCTGGCATGTAGAGGATCATTGTCCCACCACTTAACATAAACCCAGTCACCAGGTTGGAAGGGGTGTGCAGGTGTGTCGAGTCCTATGGGCCTGGATAGCACAATGTAAGTCTGGAGCTTCTGCAAAGTAGAACCTAAAGCCAGTAGATATCTCTGTAAATCAAGTTTCCCCTTCATGTGGATTTCACCCGGAACATGTGGGATGGCCTGTGTGATATGTGACCTAAAGTTAATTTGTGTTAGGTATTGTGATATGTAGTTAATTCGCGTTAAGTATGATGATATGTAATATAAAGTTAATTCGCGTTTGGTCGGATTTAAGCTCTGTAGAACCTAAAATGTATTTAGGGTTAAAAAAAAAAAAAAAAAAAAAAAGCTGAACTGTAAAAAGAGAACACAAGGATTGAAAGA
>JANEHK010000160.1:0-16659 GCA_025960845.1 Tachycineta bicolor | reverse complement strand
AAAACTAAAAGAATAGGAAAGATGATAGACTGTGTCTCCCCTGGAGATGGACCTGCTAACGACCTAGTGATTAAGAGAAGACTATCTTACCTTATCTTACCTGTTCCCACCCAATTTAACATTTCCAAAAACCTTCTCCAGACCTGGCAATCATGACATTGTTCTACTCCGAGAACCTATTCAACGGACCAGAGACCTGAACATGAATACCTAATGAAGCTACCGAAGAGCAAGAACGCTAAGGTCGCCGTCTGCTCTCAGTGAAAGACTGTATAAAAATCAGTGGCTCGGGGTACACTGTGTGAACAGAGTGGATACGGAGCGATAGAGTCCGTTTCTGCCTTCACCCAGTGCCGAAACCCCGGGGTTCGACACTGTTCCTTTTAATTGTGGCTGTTAGAGACTGAATTTAAGTCTCAAAATAAAATTCTAAATTTTGATTTACGGAATTGGGTTTGTTCATTTGTTGTGGCCTGCTATATAGTATTTTATAGGGACTAATATTGCCTCTCCTCCTTGGTTGTATGCGAATTCTCAGTAAAGCTATAGGCAAAGCCTGAACCCATGTCATAAATGTTTCCTGACAAATTTTGCTAATTTGTGTTTTTAGTGTCTCATTCATACATTCGACTCTACCACTCACTTGGGGTCTATAAGGTGTATGCAGATCTGTTGAGGGTTAAGTTTTAGAATTTTTCCCCCCCCCTCATGAGTTACTTTTAAGTACTGATAGTTAAGGGTGCTTAAGGGGACAAAGGAGGTTGATCGCTGAGTTTTGGGAGAGAGGGGAGGCTCCTGGGGGAGGGGGGGGAAGGATTTTCAGTGCGTTCGGTTCTCCCGGAGAGCACGGCCGCACGACGGGGAGCTGCCTGAAGTCCACAGCTAGCGGAGGAGCCTGGTCCTGGGAATTCTATCATTTGTTGGAGCGCCCAGGAATTCGGAGTTTCTTCGTTGCCCTGCTGGATTCTAGGTCAGCCCGAGACCAGCCGCTGCGGTTTTCTCCAGCGCTGCCCACCTTGCCTGCCAGGACACCGCCCTGCTCGCCCGAGGACAGACCAGCTTCCAGCTTCCAGCCGGAGCTCCGGAGCTTCCAGCGTTTGCCCTCGGGGTTCTTAGTTCTGTTTTACTGTTTTTATAAGTGCTGTTGTTTGTTTGTCCTGTTATATTTACTAGTAAAGGACTGTTATTCCTTCCCCATAGCTCTGACCAAAAAGTTTTCTTTTTAATCTTCCAAATTAGAATAATACGAAGGGAAGGATTTGAATTCCTCATTTCCTAGAGAGGCCTGCCTCTCCATAGCGAACACCTGTCTTTTTTTTCAAACCAAGACAGAATTTGGCGCCCAAATCGTGGGGCACGAGGGCATTGGAGAGAAAAGGAATAACAGTTCTTAAGTGCCTCCATTGTTGCGTACTGTCCGTCATGTGGTCTAGCTTGAGCTGGTTCGGGTGGCATGTGGGTGTCGCTATATTCATCCCATTTGCAGGCCCTTTTCTAAACATGGGCCCTGTGACTAAGGTTACTGTGGCTGTTATCCAGTTTGCTATATGGGTTAACGAATTGAGGAAATCGTGGATTTTTAATTTCCTCTGGAAGGCAGGCACATGGATTCAGGGCTATCATACATTAACTGTGTGTTTCTGGGGTTACTTTATCAACGGTACCTACTGCGAAGAAATGACACCAGGGGAAATTTTTTCACAACCCTTCACCCAGCTTTTTGGACCTACCCCACCAGTCTTTGAAGGGTTCAAATCTCTAAATGTTAATGATAGCATACAGTGGTTGGTGTTGTTGGTATGCCTGTTCTGTTTAGCATTTAGAGATAAGGGGATACTGACCTGGATAACCACCCTGATACCTCCCTTAGATTGTAAGGACACTGCCCCACAGCCTGCCTCAGGAATAAACCACCCCGATTTGGTGAAAGAGATAGGTGAGATGCTGAGGGAGTACCTTGCCCCTGTAGTAGCCTCATTAGCCCCAGCTGCTGGGAAACCCGAGCCCTGCCCCGACAAAGGAGAGTCTGATGGTGCAGCAGCGGAACCCACAGACGTTACAACCGTCCAGGTTCCAGCTGAACCACAGGGGCAGCCACAGCCAGCAGCAGTGGCCCCTGTGGAAACAAAGAAGTATAAGGTAAAATCAGAGCACCCAGGCAACAAGGATAAGAAAGGAGGGCCCTCACAACCCATGGGGGAGTCAGAGGTTGAGATCATCACTGAGTCCCTGACATATGAAAGTCTCCGTAATCTGCAAAAAGATCTTGCACGACGGGGACGTGAGGCTTATACAGCCTGGTTAGTTCGGGTCTGGGACCTTATAGGTAGAGGCGTGCAACTAGATGGTAGTGAGGCAAGGAATTTGGGACCCTTGACCCAGGACTCAGGTGTGAATCAGGTATTCGTAAGGGAGCCAGGGCCCCTTTCCCTTTGGGAGCGGCTTTTAATGAGTGTAAGGGAGAGGTTTGTCCACAGAGACAGAATGCAGGAGCACCATCATAGAATGCGCTGGAAGACCCTTGAGGAAGGGATCCAACAGCTGAGAGAAGAGGCAGTATTGGAGGTACTCTTTGGGAGGGGTGGACAGCATGATAATGATCCTGACAAAGTCAGGTGCACAGGGCAAATGCTGTGGAATCTGGCAACTCTAGGACCATCTCAATACGCCACATTCATTGCAGGATTTAATCCTGATAACAACCGAGAGACAGTGGGTTCTGTAGCCAACAGGCTTAGGAATTATGAGAGTATGATCAGTGGCCCAATGCAGGCTCAGGTCTCCGCTGTGGCTAAGGAACTCAGGGAGAAGATGGAGGAGGTGACAGAGGAGATAAGGGAGGTGAGGGAGGAGATGAGGAGAAACAGTTCCTATGTAGCACCGGTGCGAGTTACAGGCCCCAGAGTCAGAGCTCAACGGCCCCCAGCTAGAGAGAGAGGGTACACCCCACGAGCTGACCTGTGGTTCTTTCTGAGTGACCATGGGGAAGACATGGGAAGGTGGCATGGGAAACCCACTTCTGCCCTGGCAGCACGGGTACGTGAGCTCAAGGAAAGAAACACTAACCGAGGGGGTTCCACTAAGATGAAGGTAGCCTCAACATCACATGACCAAGCTGCCAGGTATTATAGAAGGGAGGATATGTCAGATCCCTGTGAAGGAACCTCTACCATGTATGCCCAGGAAGGGAATAATGACCGGTGCTAGAGGGGCCCTGCCTCTAGCCAGGGAGAGGTACGGGAAAACCGGGTTTATTGGACAGTGTGGATTCGATGGCCTGGCACATCAGAGCCACAGAAATATGAAGCTTTAGTTGATACTGGTTCGCAGTGTACACTGATACCATCGGAATATGTGGGGACAGAACCTATTTCCATTGCCGGGGTGACGGGGGGATCACAGGAATTGACTCTGTTGGAAGCCGAGGTGAGCCTGACCGGGAAAGAGTGGCAGAAACATCCAATTGTGACTGGCTCAGGGGCCCCGTGTATTCTGGGCATAGACTTCCTCCAGAATGGCTATTACAAAGACTCTAAAGGACTCAGGTGGGCTTTTGGAATAGCAGCTGTGGAGGCAGAGGGCATTAAGAAATTGAATAGCTTGCCTGGACTGTCAAAGAACCCATCTGCAGTAGGACTCTTAAAGGTAGAAGAGCAACGAGTTCCAGTTGCCACCTCGACGGTGCACCGCCGACAGTATCGGACAAATCGAGATGCTGTGATCCCCATCCACAAGATGATCCGTGAGCTGGAGAGCCAAGGGGTGGTCAGCAAAACCCACTCACCCTTCAACAGCCCCATCTGGCCCGTGCGCAAGTCTGATGGAGAATGGAGATTGACTGTGGACTACCGTGCCTTGAACGAAGTGACTCCACCATTGAGCGCTGCTGTGCCGGACATGCTGGAACTCCAGTACGAGCTGGAGTCCAAGGCAGCGAAATGGTACGCCACAATTGACATTGCTAATGCATTTTTCTCCATTCCTCTGGCTGCAGAATGCAGGCCTCAGTTTGCCTTCACGTGGAGGGGCGTGCAGTACACCTGGAACCGACTGCCCCAGGGGTGGAAACACAGCCCCACCATCTGCCATGGACTGATCCAGGCTGCATTGGAAAAGGGTGAGGCTCCGGAGCACCTACAGTACATCGACGACATCATTGTGTGGGGGAACACGGCAATGGAAGTGTTTGAGAAAGGAGAGAAGATCATCCAGATTCTCCTGAAAGCTGGTTTTGCCATCAAGCAGAGCAAGGTCAAAGGACCTGCCCGAGAGATCCAGTTCCTGGGAGTAAAGTGGCAAGATGGACGGCGGCAGATTCCCACTGAGGTTATCAATAAGATCACCGCAATGTCTCCACCGACCAGCAAGAAGGAAACACAAGCTTTCCTAGGCGCCATAGGTTTTTGGAGAATGCACATTCCTGAGTACAGCCAGATTGTGAGCCCTCTCTACCTGGTCACCCGCAAGAAGAACGATTTCCACTGGGGCCCTGAACAGCAACAAGCCTTTGCCCAGATCAAGCAGGAGATCGCTCATGCAGTGGCTCTTGGCCCAGTCAGGACAGGACCAGATGTGAAGAATGTGCTCTACTCAGCAGCCGGGAGCAATGGCCTGTCCTGGAGCCTTTGGCAGAAGGTGCCTGGGGAGACTCGCGGCCGACCACTGGGATTCTGGAGCCGAAGCTACAGAGGGTCCGAAGCCAACTACACTCCAACAGAGAAGGAAATCTTGGCCGCCTATGAAGGAGTTCAAGCCGCCTCAGAGGTGATTGGCACAGAAGCACAACTCCTGTTGGCACCTCGACTACCGGTGCTGGGGTGGATGTTTAAAGGAAAGGTTCCCTCCACCCATCATGCCACCGACGCCACGTGGAGCAAATGGATTGCCCTCATCACTCAGCGCGCCCGCATTGGAAACCCAAGTCGCCCTGGGATTTTGGAAATAATTACAAACTGGCCGGAAGGTGAAAACTTTGGTCTCACAGATGAAGAGGAGCAGGAACAAGTGACACGTGCCGAAGAGGGTCCACCATACAACCAACTGCCAGCAGAAGAAACACGCTATGCTCTTTTCACTGACGGTTCCTGCCGCATCGTAGGGATGAACCGGAAGTGGAAAGCAGCCGTATGGAGCCCCACACGACAGGTTGCACAAGCCACTGAAGGAGAAGGTGGGTCAAGCCAACTTGCTGAACTCAAAGCTGTTCAACTGGCCCTGGACATTGCTGAAAGAGAAAAGTGGCCAAAGCTCTACCTCTACACTGATTCGTGGATGGTGGCCAATGCTCTGTGGGGTTGGCTGGACAGGTGGAAAAAGGCCAATTGGCAGCGTAAAGGAAAGCCAATCTGGGCTGCAGATGAGTGGAAAGACATTGCCACTCGGGTAGAGAAGCTACCTGTCAAAGTCCGTCATGTAGATGCCCATGTCCCCAAGAGTCGGGCTAATGAGGAGCACCTCAACAACCAGCAGGTAGATCAAGCTGCAAAGATAGAGGTGTCAAAGATAGACTTAGATTGGCAACACAAGGGAGAGTTGTTCCTAGCTCGATGGGCCCATGATGCCTCAGGTCACCAGGGCAGAGATGCCACCTATAAGTGGGCACGAGACCGAGGGGTGGATCTAACCATGGACAGTATTTCTCAGGTTATCCATGACTGTGAGACGTGTGCTACCATCAAACAGGCCAAGCGGGTGAAGCCCCTGTGGTACGGCGGGCGATGGTCCAAGTATAAGTGCGGGGAAGCCTGGCAGATTGACTACATCACCCTTCCCCAAACCCGCCAAGGCAAGCGCTACGTGCTGACCATGGTAGAAGCCACCACTGGATGGTTGGAGACCTACCCTGTGCCCCATGCTACTGCCCGGAACACCATCCTGGGCCTTGAAAAGCAAATCCTGTGGAGACATGGTACCCCTGAGAGGATTGAGTCTGACAATGGGACTCATTTCAGGAACAGCCTTATAAACACCTGGGCTAGAGAACATGGTATTGAGTGGGTGTACCATATTCCTTATCATGCACCAGCAGCCGGGAAAGTTGAACGATGCAATGGCCTGCTTAAAACCACTTTGAAGGCACTGGGTGGGGGGACTTTCAAGAACTGGGAGATTAATTTAGCAAAGGCCACCTGGTTAGTGAACACTCGAGGTTCCACCAACCGAGCAGGCCCTGCCCAGTCTGAGCCCCTGAGAGCAAGAGATGGAGATAAGGTTCCAGTGGTACACATGAGAGGAATGCTGGGAAAAACTGTTTGGATTAATTCTGCCTCCAGCAAAGACAGTCCTGCTCGTGGGGTTGTTTTCGCTCAGGGACCTGGCTGCACATGGTGGGTGATGCAAAAGGATGGAGAGACCCGCTGCATACCCCAAGGGGACCTTGTTTTCCGGTGAACACTGTGACTGTATCTGTATTTATTTTCACATGTATATATATGTATATTATTTAAAGGTTTAAATTCACTATAATATGTTGGTGTGGGAAAAAATTCGGGGTGGATAATGTTGAGGGTTAAGTTTTAGAATTTTTCCCCCCCCCTCATGAGTTACTTTTAAGTACTGATAGTTAAGGGTGCTTAAGGGGACAAAGGAGGTTGATCGCTGAGTTTTGGGAGAGAGGGGAGGCTCCTGGGGGAGGGGGGGGAAGGATTTTCAGTGCGTTCGGTTCTCCCGGAGAGCACGGCCGCACGACGGGGAGCTGCCTGAAGTCCACAGCTAGCGGAGGAGCCTGGTCCTGGGAATTCTATCATTTGTTGGAGCGCCCAGGAATTCGGAGTTTCTTCGTTGCCCTGCTGGATTCTAGGTCAGCCCGAGACCAGCCGCTGCGGTTTTCTCCAGCGCTGCCCACCTTGCCTGCCAGGACACCGCCCTGCTCGCCCGAGGACAGACCAGCTTCCAGCTTCCAGCCGGAGCTCCGGAGCTTCCAGCGTTTGCCCTCGGGGTTCTTAGTTCTGTTTTACTGTTTTTATAAGTGCTGTTGTTTGTTTGTCCTGTTATATTTACTAGTAAAGGACTGTTATTCCTTCCCCATAGCTCTGACCAAAAAGTTTTCTTTTTAATCTTCCAAATTAGAATAATACGAAGGGAAGGATTTGAATTCCTCATTTCCTAGAGAGGCCTGCCTCTCCATAGCGAACACCTGTCTTTTTTTTCAAACCAAGACAAGATCCCAAGTAATTCCCAAAATCCAGCTAACTTCTTTAACTACTGTTGCAACAGTGTGGTTCCCTATCTGATGATATTCTCAAGGGAACTCTAAACCTTGGAATTATATGGTTGAGCAAAACTTTCACCACTTCCTTGGCTGTATTAGTGCGACAGGGGTAAGCCTCTGTCCATCCACTGAAGGTGTCAACTAATACCAGTATGTACTGGTGTACCTTGTGTGGCAACTCCGCAAAATCTGTTTGCCAGTAATCTCCAGGAAGATCTCCTGCTTTTGTTACTCCTAATATAACTTTTCCTCGTATCAGGATTGTTTTTACAGCAGATTTTACATTTGTTTACTACTGACTGTATAATATCAGTCATTCCCTTTCCTATTACTACCTTTTTTAGATGTTTCAGAAGGTTTTCAACCCCAAAATGTGTGTTTTTGTGTATTCTTTGAGCTAGTTCCTGCAGGATCAGGGGTGGGACTACAACCTGGTTTGCTGGTGTAACAGCCCACCCACTTGCTGTGATCTTAGCTTCAAGGAACTTGATTAGTTTGTGGTCTGCTTGGTCATATTTTGGGGTGAACCCTGACAAATCAATCTCCTTTTGTGGAATTACTGCGAGAATACCTTTTTCTGCAATCCCTCTTGCTGCTTTATCAGCAAAGCAGTTTCCTAATTCTGGAGTGGCTTTACCTTTTTGGTGACCTCTACAATGCATGATAGCTATTTTGCTAGGTTTTTTAATGCTATCTAAGAGGGCAAGTATTTGTCCAGCATGTTTGATTTGATTACCTTGAGCGTTCAGAAGTCCTCTCTCTTTCCAGATGGCTCCATGGGTGTGGACAACACTGTGTATTTAGAGTCAGTCCATATATTTACCTTTTTCCCCTCACTCAGGTCTAGGGCTCTCGTTAGTGCAATCAGTTCGGCTTTCTGTGATGACACATCTGCTGCCAGGGCCTTTGCCTCAATCACCTTATCCTGTGTGGTTACTGCATAGCCTGTCATCCTTTTACCATTTTTCATAAAGTTGCTCCCATCTGTAAAAAGCTCTCAATCGGGATTTTCCAGGGGCACATCTTTCAGGTCAGATCGACTGAAATAGACTTCTTCAATTGTCTGTAAACAGTTATGTTCAGGCTCACCGTCAATTAAGGTGGAGGACAAAAACATGGCAAGGTTAACAACAGAAGTTGTTTTCAGGGTAACATCATGCTGTTCTAATAACAGGGCTTGATATTTAAGCATTTGGTTACCAGGTAGCCAATGCCCCCCCTTTTGTTCTAGTACCACTGCCACGGCATGGGGTACATACACTACAATGTGTTGCCTCAGGATGAGTTTTCTGGCTTCCTGGATCAAGAGGACAGTGGCTGCCACAGCCTTCAGGCATCCTGGCCAGCCCTGGGCCATGTTGTCTAGCTTTTTGGAAAAGTAGGCTACAGCCCTCTGTTGATTCCCAAGGCGCTGTACTAGTACTCCCAAAGCCATGTTCAGTCTCTCATATGTAAAAAGTTCAAAAGGCTTAGTTAAGTCTGATAGTCCCAGCACTGGGGCTGGCATTAGAGAGTGTTTCAGCTGTTTAAATGCTGCTCTACTGTTTTCAGTCCATATGATAATTCCTCTTCCAGCTGCTTTTAATGTCCCATATAGGGGTTTTACCAGCAGTCCATAATTGGCTATCCACAAATGACACCAACCTACCATTCCTAGGAAAGCCTGCATCTCTCTTACAGTATGGGGCTCTGGGAGTTGACAGATGGCTTCTTTCCGTTCTTTGCTGAGCTGTCGGTATCCACAGAAAATCTCAAGCCCCAAGTAAACTACTGCTTCTTTAGCAATCTGTGCTTTATCTTCAGAAACTTTGTACCTACTCAGTCCCAAGAAGTTTAATAAACATACAGTGAGTCATTGAAAACTGATATAATCACGGACAAAGACCCTCTAACTAATTAAAGTTAGAAAGTGGTATGTTAATTCACCGGCGGGCAGCACAGGAGTCATCTCCAAAAGGCGTGGCTGCCCCGAACAAGGTTCTTTACCCTCTATTTATTTTCCAAGATCTTACATACAATACATATGCATAACCCCAGCACCTCCCATCCCCGCTCTCTATTAAAATGAGGCTATTAGTCCTTCAAGTGTGTGCAATTCTTCTCTTGAATTGGGTCAGTGGTCTCGAATTTGGGTCAGTGGTCTCAAAGAATGAAGTCAGGAGAGTCTTCATCAGGTCTCTGTGACCCTCTGGCACAATCCAAGGTCCCCTGCTTCGTGATTGATTGATACCAAGTCCAGGTGCTGGCCATTGTTCTTAGTGGTTTCAGTCTGTTTGTATGACGGTTCACTTACTCCACTTTTTCTATAAACAAGCTCATAATATAACAGTTTCCTCTAGCTTAGGCATCTAATAATCATTAACCTACCATTTACTAATCTAACTCACATCTTGATCAATATAAATTGCTTCTAACCCTTAGCTAAAATCTTAACTCTTTAAAATCATGTTTCAACAGTAAGTCATATGCAATCATCTCTAGTTTTGGTGGCAATCAGGATGTCATCCACATACTGAAGAATAACTCCTTCTGGCTCTTCTCTTTTCCAGTCTTCTAACTCCTTTGCTAGCTGGTTCCCAAATATTGTCGGACTATTGTGGAACCCTTGGGGAAGAACAGTCCACGTGAGCTAAGTTTTCTTTCCTGTCTCAGGATTTTCCCACTCAAAAGCAAAGAGCTCCTGGATGTTTTTATGCACGGGAATGCCAAAAAAGGCATCTTTTAGGTCTACAACAGTAAACCACCTTAATTCATCTGTCAGTGTGGTTAAAAAGGTGTAGGGATTGGCAACCACTGGGTGTATATCCTCAGTAATTTTGTTAATTGCTCTTAAGTCTTGTACTAATTGATAACTCTTGCCATCTGCTTTCTTAACAGCTAAAATTGGGGTATTGAATTTGGACTCACATTGCACTAATAAACCAAATTGCAGGAATTTTTCAATTACAGGTGCCAATCCCTTGTCATTTTCTTTTTTCAAAGGGTATTGTTTTTGTCTCACCGGTGTGGCTCCTCGTTTGAGTGCAATACTCACTGGTTCTGCTCGTTTGGATCTTCCTGGGATATCACTGGCCCATACTATTGGATTTACCACATTTCCAACTTCAGCGGGGATTTCATCAATTTTTTCCTGTATAAATAGTGTAAGAACTTGGACAAATTTAGGTTCAGGAATTACAACTTGCACACTCTTCTCCTTTTCAAATTTAATCTCTGCTTCCAATTTTTATAGCAAGTCCCTCCCCAGCAATGGTTTAGGGGAGTTGGGCATATAAAGGAATTGATGGGTAACCCAGTACATCCTTAGCTTAAATTTTAATGGTTGGAAGAAAGGCCGTGTTCTGGTTACCCCGGTAGCCCCAACATTATGTACAGTATCATGACTCAGTTTCCTTTTCAAGGCATAGAAGGCTTTGCCCCCCAGCTCCTCCTCTAGGGGTGATGCCGTGGGCTGCACACGCTGGCTGTCTCTTCCCACTCCCCCCTCCTCCCTCACCGGCTGGGAGCCTGCCAGGGCCGCCCCCCCCCGCTCCCCCTTTCTCGGATGGCGTTGGGACCGGCCTGGCCAGGGATAGGGGCAGGGTGGGGGAATCGGTCCAACCGGGGGCAGCAGCGGCAGCGGCCCCGCCACTCCGACCGGGGGCTGTGACAGGAGCGAGGGGCCCATCCCCATCAGGGGCGGCGGCAGTGGTTGCCAAAGCCCTTCCCCCGCTGCCTGCTGTGGTGTTGGCGGGGGCAGGGCCGGGAGTGGAGGAGCCTGCGGCACCATCGGGGGCGGCACCGGCAGGGGTAGGGCCCCGGGTGGAGGGGCCCTGCCCGGACCCGGGCGCGGACCTCTACTCAGATCAGAGGCTATGAGGTCGTTTTTATATTCATTATTCCATATCAACTAATCTTTTTTTTTTTTTTTTTTTTTTTTTTTTTAAGACTAATATATGCTCCCTTTTCTCTGGCTCTTAGCAACAAGCCAACACCATAAAGAGCTTAGCATATTCTACCTCGTCGAAATATTGCTCTTTATGTATGTGGGAGATTAAACTTGATATTAACTTCTTATCAAGACTCCCAAATTCGGGCCATGACGGGTAGTTATCTAGTTCATAAGTCGGCCAGATTCTTTCCAAGAGCCTAGTAAGTTTAGATTTAAAGAATAAGGAATCCCCCCCAGTTAAATCAGTCCAGTTTTGCAAAACTAATTCCAGGGGACTATCTCTTGGGATGTCATTATTACGATATTCATAAGAAAATAACCACCCTGTGAAAAACGCCAATCACTTGTTTTAAAATTTTGAAAGTTTAATAGTAAATAAGATGGTTATAAAAATAGAATTAGAGTAAAAAAATTGAACAATTAGGGTTAGGACAATACGAGACAATAAAAACAAAGTTACAGATGTCTGGGTGCCTCCCCGAGCAAAAAGCTCTGGAGAAGGACCCCCATTAACACAGGATTATCTCTTAAAAGCAATAGCCTGTTGAATATTCATACATTTCATACATGATGCATAAATTCCATTCAAACAAAGAATTGTCTCTGGTTAGTATCACTTTTTTCCTTTTGATCTCTATGGCGTGTTCACGGCTGAGCAAGGCAGGAGAAGTTGGTCTCTTCTGATGAGGAAGTAGTAAATTCGTTCACTGAAAGATTTATGTTTTCCTGTGGTTGGTATATAAAAACTACATTTTAACTACAAAACTACATTTACCATACTATCAAAATATTAATACAACATTAACAATAATGCAACATAATACATACAGCAAATATCTTGCGTAGAGCCATATAATATGCACTTTTCACAATCCTCCCTCTTTCTTTTTTTAATTAATTTGGCTCGAGCAATATTCATTGTTTTCTAGCCTTCATTATTCGATCTTTTTTTTCACAAATCAATCTCGCTTCTTTGAAGGAGTCTTCTATATTATGTTTCTTTAACACCATAATCCTTTGTGGTGTTGTTGTTGTAGGCAACTTTTCGTCAATGTTCACTAATTGCATGCTTTGTACTACACTGGTGATGAGCCGAATGAAACAGGGAATCAAACAAGGAAGAAATATTAGACCAGCTGTAGCGCATAAAAGGAAGAAGCCTAACTTTTTCCACCATTCTACTCCCAACACATTATCCCACCAGCCAGTATTTAGCATTGATTCCCACTTTTGAACTGACACGTGGGTGATTTTTCTGATATCATTGACTATGTCCAGGACGGCATCTCCATTGTCATCTATTTTTAAACAACAATCTGATGTATTGAACTTTCCACAAACACCCCCTTCTTCAGCTAATAGATAGTCTAAAGCCAACCTATTCTGATACACAGCCGCACTTGTTTGTGTTTGTTGCCTTGATATTAATTCCATTGCCTGACCAGTTTTGTTCGTTATTATCTCTACAGCGGCTTGAAGTCTTATAATACGATTTAGCATATAAATTGGGGTTCGATATCCCCAACTCCCATCTTGTGCCCAGGTGGCTGGCCCATATGTTTCCAGTATGCGTTCAGGGGGCCATTCCTCATCTCCCCTATTTTTGGAATCCTCCGATCAATTCTCTTTTGTTTCTCTTTAGATCCTCATAAACTGGTATCCCTAATTGATCCCCATCAGGTCCTGGTAAAAGAAAAACTCCTGGCTGTATAATTCCTAGAGTGCAGCTCTCCACTGAGAGGGGAATTTTGGGTATGCTCTTTTTCCACATATCCAAAATAAGCCGTCTGGAGCTTTCTAATAGTTAATGTTTTGTTGATCTATATTCTCCCAAAATTTGGAAATTTCTGGGATGCCATAGTAAGGATTTTTACCTGTAACATTACATTGAAAAAGTTTTATTTTGTTATCATACTTATAATTCACTTTTTTTTGCTTTTTCTTGGGTCCAATACACGGTTCTTCTGGGACTCACCATACAGAAGTTCCATTACTAACCTTATATCTTTTACAGGGTGTTTTTCATACTTCATAAAGGAACCTTTTCCCAGTGCGCCAGAGACATTCTTCCCCTATCACTGTTGAGCTTCAAATCCACCCTTCTGGTCTGTTTTCTCCACTTGTACTTGCTTGGTTCCATTTTAGAAGCTCAATTGGGCCTAAGCTGCTGCTTTTCCATGGCCATTCTTCTGACATCAAAGCCCCTCCACAGACCCAACAATTGGTTATGTTAAGTTCCTTACTTATTCGTTCCCCCAATTCTACAAACTGATTTTTACCCATCCTTGAGATATCTATTTCTTTTTCTAATTGCTGTTCAAGTTTGGTATACAAATAGAGGATCGAAATTGGCACAGGCTTAGGTGTTTGTACTGACTTAGCCTTTTTGCTTATTAATTGCTCTTTTACTAAATCTTGTGCTTTGTGCCTGTCCTAGGTTACAATGTAAAATGTGCCCAAAATATGTATTCCGTCACCATCTACATGAAATGTTGAAACTAAGTTGTGCACTGTTTCCCTTGCCCCCTGCCTCCAGACTATCTTCTGTTAATGGCCCATCAATGCCTTTCTGCATGACTCTTAGATAACTCCCTCCAGGAGCTCTCTCTGTTTAATAGGCAATCAAGGACCCATTACAAGACTGATAAAATTATATCATTCCATTGTGAGATGCTCCGCCCAGGGGGAGGAGCCAAGCATTCCCACCTGGATATAATCTGGGATTTGGGACAGCACACGCAGCCTTATCCACTGGTTTCCCAGAAGACAAGTGCTACCAGACCTTTCTGCAAGAACACTGGTTCAACAAGACCACCTCATCTGGACTGCTACCACCACGGTTTCAGGTAGCATTTTGACTCTGTCAGTGATCTTTTGTACCATTGCAGGTGTTTTATTTTATTTTATTTTACTTTTTTTCTCTCCTATTAAATTGTTTTTTTTCTGACTTGGAGTCTCTCACTGGTTTTACCTTCAAGCCAGCAGAGTGCCCAATAGTGTAGGTAAAACAAATCCATCTCTCCTCTTTTGGACATTGAGTTCCCATCCTGCTACTACTTGTTCCTAAGTTCTCTGCAATCTAGTACTTTTTCCCTTTATGTATGCAATTGCCTAATTTGGATGGGTTATAACAGTGACTGTTGACACGAGTGTGAGAGATAAAAAAAGAACCTCGGTGTCTTTCCATGTACAGCTTTTGGTAACATCTGTAGCATGGCCTTGTCGATATCCCAAAAGGGAGAAGACAAAAACTGTGAGACAGAAAAAGGAGTAACAGAGGTCCAGTATGGCTTATACTCCCACCTCCCATGCCTATGGGGTTGCAACCCACAGCAGGTGTATTTGATCTTCTTGGTGGCGAATACAGAGGCCAATCTGGTCTTGCCCTCTATTTCCTTGTCACTTCCTCTTAGCTAATTTCCAGACAAATCGTTTTTGGCACTCCTTAACTGTCGTTTCCCACCGTTCTTCAGGTATCTCCCATTCAACAGGCACTAATAATTCCCATCCACAAAACAAAGTTACTATTTCAGTTTCTTCGAATTCTACTTGGATAGGAGATCGATTTGGCCCTTGACACTCCCTGCAACGAGAGCGTCGATTGTGTGAACTACAGTACCAATTCTTCCCACAATCTAAACATTTACATTTAACCCAGCTAGCATGTCTGGTATTTGGGTGGATCAAACAGGGTATTTGGTCTGGCACTGGTGGAAGTTGCAACACCTCTTCCTCCTTGCATAAATCACTGGCTAAGGTGTGAATACAAGAGTTCTCTGTCCAAAACAGTCCTGATCCTCCTGTTTGGAGTGGAAGTATTCCTCCCCTGGGAGGATATCTGAGGCGTCTCAAAGCTTGTCCAGGTGGTACTTGAAACCACTGATATAAGCTTGGCCTTATCTCTCAATTAGTGTAGGTTTCTTGGATCATTTGGGTCTTCCCAGTTCAATACCACCCAGTCCCCGTGTAAGAGTCAATTTTGTATCACCCAGTTCAGATGTAATCGTCCACTCCTCAGATACTTCCACAGGTCCTTTGATTCTGCTGGCATGGATCCACCCTCATTCCTTGGTCCGGATCGCAGCCTCGGTCATCAGCAATACCTGAAAAGGGCCTTCCCATTGAGGAGTTAAAGATTGTTCCTTCCAGGTTTTTACTAGCACCCATTCCCCTGGATGAACATTGCGGATTTTAAAGTCTAAAGGTGTGGTTTGAGGGATTATTCCTTTCAACCGTAAGTTTTCAAGAGTTTTTGGAATGGTGTTAACATATCTTTTAACGCTCATTTCCCCTACCTCATAGGTAGCATTTTCATGTTGGGTGGTTAAAAAGGGTAACCCAAACATCATTTCATCGAGTGACACTCCCAGGTCTGACCTGGGTCATGTTCGGATGCTCAGTAAAGCTAAACGTAGGCATTGTACCCATGACATTTGGGCTTCAACTATTAATTTGGTCAAAGTTCTCCTTAAAGTCTGGTTCATCCCTTCTACATGACTAGAACTCTGTGGATGCCATGGGGTATGCAGTTCCCATTTTATCCCTAAAGATTGAATTATCTGTTATAACACTTTTGACGTAAAATGCGTTCCTCTGTCCGAGTCTATTCTATTAACCATTCCGTATCTGGGAATAATCTGTTCTAAAAGGGTTTTACTTGCCATGGTGGCCTTGGCCTTGGTAGTGGGAACTGCTTCTGCTTAATGAGTTAGATGATCTGTCATTACTAAAAGATACTTCCATCTTTGTACTTGAGGAAGTTCAGTAAAATCTGCTTGCATACTTTGAAATGGTTGAAGAGATAACTCACAACCTCCTAATGTTGTTTTTCTCATTAGCTTTTTGTTTATCTTTTGGCAAGTTATACATTTGTCAGACACTTGCTTTGCTACTCCAAAAATCCCGATGCATCCATAGTCCTTTTAAAAAAATAATCACACAAAGCCTGAGTACCCCAGTGGGTTTTCTGATGCATATCTTCTAATATTTTTCTAGCCAGTATTTTATTAAGTAATTGTCTTCCGTCTGAAGTTTCCATTTCCCGGATTCAGCCTGTTCCCCTCCTATCTTGTTTAATTCTTTTTTTTCTGCTTCACTAAACTTTGGGATTTTTAATTTTTCCTCATTTGGAGTTAATATTAACATGACTCTTTCAGCTCTATTTTCTGCTGCATCCTTTGCTTCCTGATCTGCTAAATTATTTCCTCTTATTTCTGGGGTCACTCCTCTTTGGTGTTCCTTAATGTGTACTATAGCTATTTCTTCAGGTAGTTTTAATGCCTCTAAAATCTCTAAAATGAGTCCTTCATGTACTAATCCTTTTCCTCTTGAGTTAAGTAATCCTCTTTCTTCCCGAATTTTTCCAAAAGTATGTACTACTCCAAAAGCATACCTCGAATCAGTATATAGAGTTCCTTTCTTGTGTGCTAAATATTCCAGTGCCTTTTTTAAAGCATATAATTCACAAGTTTGAGCTGACCAGTTTGAAGGTAATTTTCCTTTTTCAATAGTTTGCATG
>JANEHK010000159.1:262404-284485 GCA_025960845.1 Tachycineta bicolor | reverse complement strand
GATGGAGACTCCAAACCTCTCCCACTTGATCCAAATTTTGACAATCCTTCCCACAAAAAGATTTTATTGTTTTATAATTTTATTTTGATTTTAAGTGGAATTTCCTGTATTTGGGTTCGTATCAGCCAGGACCACATCCAATCTCCAGGGATGGAGATTCCAAATCTCTGGACATCTTGATCCAACCCTTGACCATCGTCCCCATAAAAACATTTCTTATTGTATTTTGGAGTGGAATCTCCTTTTTTGGGGTCCCTATTGGGATTCACTTTGGACAGGTGGCTCAGGACCATGTCCAGCCTCCAGGGACAGAGATTCCCAGTCTCTGGACATCTTGATCCATGGATTTGACCATGGTCCCTGTACTTCATTTTATTTTTAAGTTGAATTCCCTCTGTTCGGGTCCGTATCACCCAGGGTTCACCTTGGACACGTGGCTCAGGTCCATCCATGTCCAGTTTCCCGGGATGGAGACTCCAAACCTCTCCCACTTGATCCAGTTTTTGACAAACCTTCCCATAAAAAGATTTTATTGTTTTATAATATTATTTTTATTTTAAGCTGAATTCCCTCTGTTCGGGTCCGTATCACCCAGGGTTCACCTTGGACACATGGCTCAGGTCCATCCATGTCCAGTTTCCAGGAATGGAGACTCCAAACCTCTCCCACTTGGTCCAAATTTTGACAATCCTTCCCATAAAAAGATTTTATTGTTTTATAATTTTATTTTGATTTTAAGTGGAATTTCCTGCATTTGGGTTCGTATCAGCCAGGACCACATCCAATCTCCAGGGATGGAGATTCCAAATCTCTGGATATCTTGATCCATTGATTTGACCACGGTCCCCCATTTTATTTTTAAGCGGAATTCCCTCTGTTCCGGTCCGTATCAACCAGGGTTCACCTTGGCCACGGATGCCATGATCCCACTTTATGGGATACCCCAGTTCCCGGGATGGTTCTCCCCGAAATCCCAACCCCGGAGTCCACCAGGCCTTCAAAGGAGCAGCAGCCGGAACACGGCACCAAACCTTGGGAGCTCCAACCCTTTTTATCCTGGAATTCTAAAAAGGAGCCAACAGCGATGGGTTGTGGTTTTTTTGTTTTTTGTTTTGTTTCATTTTTGTTTTATTTTGGGATCACAAAATACACAACATTCATTTTAATATGGGACACAGAATATTCTGTACATATTAAAACCCACATGACCGCAACACAACCTCACACGGCACCAATTCCCGAACGGAAAAACCCCACAAGTGCTTTTCTCCTTTTTTTTTTTTTTTTTTTTTTTTAATATTAAAAACAAATAGGATAAAACATTAATATTTTTTTTCCCAGACGACGTTTACAATAAAGAGGAGGAAAAAAAAAATCATATTTTTACTAAATAACAAATATTTAACAGCACAACTTTATCCTAAATATCTATTTTTGAATTATAACAAAAATAGCACTTATAATAGTTTATAAAGACAGACCAAAAAAAAAAAAAAAAAAAAAAAAGTGTATAAAATAATATTATAGCAAATTGGACTGTGCTAATTAAAAAAGAAAAAAAAAAAAATTCTGAGATTCAAAGTGCTTTATTCTGCAAACCCACTGCAGCAACTTTATTTTTTTAGTCAAGTTATATTAGTTAGGACTGGAACAACAAGGCCTGGCTTACTTCAGCCTGGATTAAATACTCCCCCACACAAACACCGTATATCCACGGGGTGTAAATGGAATTCCAGGGATGGCTGCAGCTCCCATTCCCATCAAAGCTCACTCCGGAGCAGGTTTGGTTCTCACTTTGGAACGACATCGGGAGTTAAAATTAAAGTTTCAGGGACAAACCCTTCCCTGATTCCCCGTGAAAAGAGGGACTGAGCCCTTCCAGAAAATTCAGTCCAAGAGATTTAGCTCGTCTGTCCCAGGGGATTCATCTTTAACCAGTCCTTCCATCCTGGTTGTCCGTCCCCCTCTCCAGCCTTTCCCCTTCCCAGCCCGCTCACCCCCGAGCACAGATCCCAGATGGAAACGGGGGAGAGCACCCGTTGGGTTCTCACCCTACAGCTCATCCGCCTTCCATCCCCATTCCCGAGTCCTACAAAAACCACGGACACCTCCCTGTGCCCGGCACCTCTCCTCCCCAGATGATTGTCCCAGGGAGGCTCCCCCTTCCCGCCACATCCGGGTTTGCGTTCTCCTTTGGGATTTGGATTTCCACCGAGCTCCTTTTTGACCACCGGGAAAAGTTTTCCCTCCATCAGGGAACAAGGAGACGCCTGGAATCCCAACAGGGCCTGAGCTAGCGGTGTTCCGTTTAAAAATTCCAGCCTGGGAAACTCTGAGCCGCTGCTCCAGGGCTCCTGAGACCTTCCTTTGGGAGGAACTTCCAAACTTTCCTTTGGGGTTTGGCACGTCGGTTACCCCCCCAGGGATCGGAGCAGGAATCGGGAATCCCAGAAGAGCGGGAGTTTTATTCCAGCTCCAATCAAGCTGTGCACCCTGGTGGGAGGGAGCACCATCCCCTGGGATGCTCTGGGGGGGGATTTTTTTGGCAGCTTGGCTGACGGCATTCCAACCTCAAGCGCTTCCCTTGGCTCCAAACCTGCCTCCCTCCTCCTCGCCCCCGCCAGCGCCGGGCCGGCCGAGGCGGCCTGGCTTCCGCTCGCTTCGCACTTCCCGCCACCTTCCCGAGAGGCGCCTCTTGCCGAAGAGGCAAAAGCACAACCTGCAAAGCCACCTGGTGAGCCACACCTGCCCCTTCTCCTTCCCCTTTCCAAGCCCTCGGACTTCTCCGGACCCCTTTGGAGCCGGAAGCCAAGCTGCCGCCCGCAACCCCGAGCGCGGGATCGGTTCCCGTCGCCGTTCCTCGCGTCGCCCCTTCCACCTCCGAGGGTTGGGACGGGACAGGAGCGGGGCTGGATGGGCTGGAAGAGCTGCCCCGAGCCACGGAGGGATCTCCCAAACTGGTGTTGGGCTCTGGATTGAAGCCAACACCTGCCCAGGTGCTTGGGGAGATTTTGCTCCGCATCCTTCCAACGCGACTCCCCAAATCTCCAACCCTCCAGATCCAGGAGCCTCTCGCATGCAAAAAAATAAAATAACCCCCTCCAGCAAACGGAAGGCAAGATACCTCTCTGGCGGCTGCTGGCTGGTGCTGGAGAGGCTCTGGAATTCTTCTGGGATGCGGGCTGGGAGCTGACACGGAGCCCTCTCCTTCCTGCTGGGCTCTCCGGAAAAAATAAAAAAAACCCCAAACGCGAGACAAACAGACGCGTGCCCTCGGCTTGATTCGGGAGAAATCACCTTTAATGCAAACGCCTCTGGTGCTGGGGCTCGGGGGGCTGGTGCCAGCACCTTGAGGGGACAGCAAGGGCACCGAAATGTCCCCAAAGCCGGGTGCCTGTGCCCGGGGGGCTGGCGAGGGGCTGCAGCCGAGGGGGTGCTCACAGGCCGTGTAGCAGCAGCAGGAAACTCAACGAGAATTAAAAAAAAAAACAAAAAAAACCAGGGCATCGCCCTCCCGAGTCCTGAAACATCTTGGAAAATGCAAATCTGCCTCTCCACACCCCTCCGAAGCCTCGGGGGTGATTCGGACCCGGGCAAGACACCACAGGAGGGGGTTTTTTTTTTGGGAAGTGGAATGACCCCTCCTCCTCCTCTTCCTCCCCAGGCTGCCCCAGCGCCAGCGGGAGAGGGGCTGGAAACGGGCAGCGGTGTCTCCCCACCGGCCAAGGAAAGGCTCCAATGCCCCCAGAACAAACAACACGACCAAACAAATGAAAAAGAAAAAAAAAAACTCCATTGACAGGAAAAAAAACCAAAAAAAACCCCCTCAAAAAACATAAAAAACACTGTTATCACCAGCTAATTTAACACTGTTAAAAAAAAAAAAAAAAGGTCAGAGGTCACCCCAGAGCTGCCCCGGGACACCAGACCTCGGATCCTTGGCTGATTCCCAAGCCTTTCCCGCAGTCGGGCCACCTCCTCCTGGCAGCAGAAGTGTTTTATAGATATTTATATATATATATTTATAATATTTAGATACTGTGTACGGTCGGCCATCCCAGCTCGACTCGGCTCTCGCGGATCTTCCTCCTCCCCGACGGAACAAGCCGCCGCCGCCCCCGACCTTGTCCGCGTCCCGCGGGGAAGAGCAAAACGCTTTCGGCAGCTTCCCTGCTGGAAAAGCAGTCCCGATCCGGAGGTGAGCGCCGTGGAGAAGCTCCTCGTCCATCCCTCTCTCCTCCCCTCCTGTCCATCCCCTCGCCCCCAAACCCCAACCCCGCGTCCCCCCGGCCGCCCGTCCCTGGTGCCGCCGGCGCGGGCTCTACACGGTGGCCCCCAGCATGGCGTCTGTGCCCGTCAGGATCTCGTTCTGGTTGGAATCCAGTCCGAAGAACTTGACCTTGAGTCCGTCAACCGGGTGGACCACGGGCACCAGGGTGATTCTGGGGAAAGTCCTGGTGGCGAGCTCGAAGCGGCTGGTGCTGGCCAGCTCGATGGCCAGAGCCTTGA
Organism: Tachycineta bicolor; assembly: GCA_025960845.1. Taxonomy (NCBI): domain Eukaryota; kingdom Metazoa; phylum Chordata; class Aves; order Passeriformes; family Hirundinidae; genus Tachycineta; species Tachycineta bicolor. Next base: position 279,976 of record JANEHK010000159.1, on the reverse strand, counting down.
GGAAGAGCTTGGCCAGGTGCTTGCCCAGACAGGTCCGTACGCCTCCTCCGAAGGGGAGGTAGTGGAACCTGCCCTCCTTGTCTTCGCTCCGGCCCTGCCCGAAGCGGTCGGGGTCGAAGACGTCCACGTCCTTGAAGACGGGGGCGGTGTCGTGGGTGTCCCGGATGCTGTACATCACGCTCCAGCCCTTGGGGATTTGGAAACCCTGCGGGGAGGCGGGAAGGGGTGGAGAGGAGGAACGGAGAGGGTCAGTCGTGCTGGAGAGGGAGCGGGAGCACGAGATGAAGGGATTCTGTTTCCACGGAATCATGGGATGGGTCAGGAGGGTCCTTAAACCCATCCTGTCCCTTCCCCTACACATTCCACTACCCCGGGGTGCTCCAAACCCCATCCGGCCTCGGACACTTCCAGGGATGTGGCATCCACGATCCCAGGGCGATTTGTGCCCGGCTGCACCACCCTCACGGTTTTCCTTGCTTGCTCCCATTTCCTTCGGGTGTATCCCTCAAGCGTGACGCAGATTTAAAGGAAAACCAGACGGCACAGCACAGCGAGAGGCGAGCCCCGGCCCTATTCCTCCCTCTATCCCAAGGATTCGTGGGACGATCCATCCATTTATCTGCTCTGTGGTCACTGGTGGGAGCTGCCCACGCGGAACCCCGCGGCGCTGCGCGGGGGAAGCAGCTTCTCCCACGCCGTGCCCCACACCTCAGCCAGCCCTTCCCAGAGCATCCCAGAGCATCCCACAGCATCCCGCACCCCGCTGCCTGTCAGCGCCACACACCCAACACCCACGTCGGGGCCCGGGCGATGAGAAACGGGGTGGATTTATCATCCCCTGAGCACTTTAAAAGGTCTCTGACTCAAACCGCTGCATTAGGAGGATTTACGGCGACAAGGCAGCTCCCGAGACTTTGTTTTGCTGGGAGGAAATTCCAGCCACGGCGGTGACTAATCCGGCTGTCATCCGGCAGCCTGGAGATGCCCTTTGCCGTAAACCTTTCCCCTGTCACACCCCGGCTCAGAATCTGGCGTCACTGTCACAAGCCGGGCTCTGAAGCATCACACCCGTCTGCTCTTTGACAGCTCCGGCGCATCCCTTGCTCCACATCCCATCGCCGCCGGATCTGGAGCAAAACCCACTGCCAGAATCACAGAATTAATTGGGCTGGAAGAGCCTTTGAGATCATCAAGCCCGAGCTGTGACCTAACACCGAGTGCCGCATCCAGGCTTAAACCCCTCCAGGGACGGTGACTCCACCGCCTCGCCGGGCGCCCCATCCCAATGCCCCACCACTCTTTCTGGGAAGTACATTTTTTTCTTTTTTCCCCCTAAAAATCCAGCCCAAACTCCCCCACCCCGTGCAGCTTAAGGCCGTGTCCCTTTTTCCTGTCCCTGGTTGCCTGGGAGAAGGGGTTTAATTAGTCAGGGCTTTGTTTCTCCTCTCGGAGGTCTCCTCTAAGCCAGGCTTAAGCGAGCCGAGTGGTTTTGGGGAGCTCAGGGGCGCAGCACTACTCACGTCCAGCTCGAAGGTCTGCAGCACCGTCCGGTACCCTCCGGAGATGGGGGTGAAGAGCCGGAGAACCTCCTTGATGACGCAGTCCAGGTACTGGAGGCCGTTGATGTTGTCCAGGCGCAGGGAGCCCTCGCAGATGCAGCCGTTGTGGAGGATCCCTTTGCTCCGCAGCTCCTCCCGCAGCTTCTCCAGCACCCGCGGGTGTTTGAGGAGCTGCATGATCAGGGAGGTGCTGGCGCTGGCCGTGGTGGCGTAGGCGGCGAAGATGAGCTCCAGGGTGCCGTCCTGGGGGTCAGGAGAGGAGCCGGGGTGAGACGGACGGAGGGGTGGCCTCAGCACGTCAAGGTGCCGTGGGGTGTTCTCCTCCCCAAAAAGCTTTCCGGCCTGGCCTTGGGATCGTGGAATGGGTTCGGGTTGGATGGAATTTAGAGATCACCTTGTTCCAGCCCCAGGGACACCTCCCATGATCGCAGGCGGATCCAAGCCCCGGTGTCCGACCTGGCCTTGGACACTGCCAGGGATCCAGGGGCAGCCACAGCAAAGCTGGAAATTCCAGAATTCCCAGCCCCTCCCCACCCTCCCAGCCAGGAATTCCCAATTCCCAAGATCCCAGCCCAATCTCCCCTTTCCGAGTTGAAGCCATTCCCTGTGTCCTGTCCCTCCAGCCCTTGTCCCCAGCCTCTCTCCAGCTCTCCTGGAGCTCCTTCAAGGACTCTGATCCCAGGGATTCCCTGGAATTTTTCCCTTCTCCAGGGGAACATTCCCAGCTCTCCCAGCCTGGCTCCGGAGCAGAAGGACTCCAGAATCCTGGAACGGTTTGGGTGGGAAGGGACTTTAAGGATCATCTCATTCCCACCCCATCCATGGGGCAGAGACACCTCCCACTATCCCAGGTGGATCCAGGCCCCGGATCCATCCTGGCCTTGGACACTCTCAGGGATGGAGCAGCCACAGCTGGTCCCCAAAACAGCTGCTCCAAAGACTCAAGATCCAAAGGGGCCAAGTGACCTGAGGAAGGATCGCATCACAAAGCTGGGAGAAGGGAAAAATGGAATGAGGCCTACAAAGGGAGGTTTCCCACCCACCAGGATGGGGGAAACCTGGGCAGAGTTTGTGTCCAATTGTCAGTGGCCTTGGACACCTCCAGGGATGGGGCTGCCACGGCTCGGTGACGAGGTCACTCCTTGGACAGCCGCCACGAGGAGCCTCGTGCAGAACCTCTGAGGATCAGACAAAAAATCCCGGGAGATGTCTCCGGGAACACCGTGACCCAGCTGCAGATGGGAACCTGCTGAGGGGCTCCTGCGCCCTGCAAAGGAGGCACCAGGAAAAGCAGAAAGGGATGCAGCTGATCAAGGTTTCCATCGTGACCAGGCAGGTTCAGGCCGGATACCAGGAAAAATTTCTTTCCTGGAAGAGGGGTCAAGTGTTGGACGAGGCTGCCTGGGACAGTGATGGAGTCCCCATCCCCGAGAGCGTTCAAAGACCGGGAGGATGTGGAATTCTGTGCTGTGGTTTAGCAGGGACGGAGGTTGGACTCGGTGATCCTGGAGGCCTTTCCCAAGCCTAACGATTCCATGGAATGCTCTGCCGAAAGGGCCGGGGCACAACCAGCAGGCAAATGGAGCGACAGGTTTGGATCCGCCACGCCAACGCCTCGTGGTCCCCCCAGCTCTCACCGCTCTCAAAAATCCCTCCTCGGATCATCCCACACTGTTCCCTTCAGGAAGGCCCTGCCCTGAGCAGAACCACCTCGGGGGAAGAGCTTTACCTTCAGCTCCTGCATGGTCAGCTCCTTGCCGTGCTCCTTCCCGCTCTCTATCAGGATGTCCAGGGCGTCGGCGTAGTCCTTGCCCTGCGTGTTCTGCAGCTTCTCCTGGATGGCTTTTTCCAGTCCCTTCTGCAGCGTCTCCCGGGCCCGGATTCCCTGTGGGAAGAAGGGAGAGCGCTCAGACCACCCCGCCGGCAGCACCTCGCCCATCCCAGGAGCTGCAGACGTGCTCAGGACAGGTCCGGGCCATAAAAGCCCAGGCTCAAAGAGAGGTGTGAAGATGCTGGAGGGTGTTCCCTGGGCAGGAGGAGTAAAGCCGGAGTGAGGGAGATCACAGGAGGAGTAATCAACACCTAGGTGTAAATGACGGGTCTGGGCTGGGAGCCCCTGTCCGGCACCGGTTCACAGCCTCCCGGCTCCTCCTGGGATGTACGGAAATCCCTGGGAAAAATCATCTCACAAAGGAAAGCCCATTCATCCCAAGGAATCCTCTTCCCAGGCAATTTGATCACCTGGTCCCAGTAAAGCAATTCCTACAGGAATTGCTGCTCGGGGCTAACCTGCTGCTGGGAGTGATTCCGGGCTCCGAGGGGATGGAATCGTTCCCGTGGGCAAATAGCAATAATAAAAAAAAAAAAAAAAAGAGGTTTGCGGGGGTATCACGAAATTTTGAACCCCTCTATTCCTGAATCAAAATTCCCCGTGGAAAACAAACGCGGTTTTGTGTCTGTTGTTTGTTATGTTTTCGTTTTGCGGCATTCATCAAAAAAGCCTGGAATGCTCCAGGAATTGGAAGGACCTGCTTAATTTTGGGAATTGCAAGGATTACAAGTTTCAGCTGTTGGGATTACAAGGACCTGTTTCACTCCGAGGCCAGGAATTAAAAGGAGAAGGGCTCCATGGACTTAAAAAAAAAAAAAAAATACAGGAAAATTACCCAAGGAGGAAAAATACAAATTAAATCTGGGCAAGTCCTGACTATTCTCTTTTATCAAACCACTCCAATCACCAAGGACCGTATTTCCCTCTGCCTCCTCCACGAAATCAGGAATCGTGGCCCGAAACGGGCTCCTTGAGGTCAGAGGCCGAGAAATCCCACCGAGAACCAAGAAAAGGAGCGGATTAATTAACCAGCGCCATTAATTAGGCCATTAATTAACCGGTGCGTTAGCAGGGCGGGGAACCCGACCCACGCCTCACCCTCCTGTAGCCGCTGAAGGGCAGGTCCACGGGCAAGGAGAAGACGTTCTCCACGAACTGCTGGTAGACCTCGAAGAGGCGGCCGAGCTCCTCGTCCGGGATGCGGAACCCCAGCAGGACGCGGATGGCCATGCGGAACGTCAGCTTCTGCGCCTCGTGGTACACGTTGATGGGCTCGGGGTTGCTGCTCCAGGCCCGCAGCGTGTCCTTGATCACCAGCTGGATCTTGGGGAGATAACTCTCCAGAGCCTCGTGGCTGAAAATCTTGGAGAAAACCTACGGGGGGAAAAAAGAAGCGAGGAGAGGTTTCTACCGCGGCCTCGACGCCTCTGGACCTCTCCAAGGTCATCGGGTGTTGTCGGCATTCCAAACTCTTCATCCAGAATCGCCTAAAAAAGCTGCCAGAAACGCCATCTCCTCCCGGGATTCCCGCCACGACCGTCACGAGCGATGGGGAATAACGGAGCAAGGCAGGGATGGATGGGAGGAATTCCTCCATCCCACGTGTGGCAGGAGAGGCAGAGCCGGCTCTCCGTGCCCAATGAATCCCAGCTCCGTTCATCCCAAGGTCACTAACGCGCCTTTTCCGTAGGGATTCTCCCTAGTGCCCAGCACAGACAAACACAACGGGAAAACGCAGCTCTCCCAACGGGAAGCGCCGACAATTCCTCCCGCCTCTCCGCCACCTTTCTTTTTTTAATTTTTTTTTTTTTTTTTAAATGGATGCAAAACGAAGCAAAAATAATTATTTTGGAGCCTTTAGGATCTCCGTGGAATCTGGCTGAACTCCGACAGGGGTTCAAGCGGGGAAGAGCCTCTGCACGTACGCAGAGGCCGCGATCGCCCTCGGCTCATTTCCTTGGGAAACCGGGGGGGGGGTTTTAAAAAAAAAAAAATAAAAAATAAAAATTCCTGATGTCAGCAGCCAGCATTAATTTAAGCCCTGCGAGTAAACAGTGAGCAGGACTGGGCCTCCCCAGGTCCCCCACGCTAACGGCTCCTAACTCCAATTTTTTTCCTCCAATTTGGGCCCGGGCCCGCTCGAGGAGCTCAGCAATGCCAGGAATGTCCCTTCCCGGCACAGCAGCGCTTTCATTCGGCATTCCCGCCGCATCCCTCCCCGGGAAAGGGGGCGGGAGGGGGGGGAAAAAAAAAAGCGCTGTTTGTTTATTTTTTATTAACCTACACACACGCACGGGGCAGGACGCACACGCACCGCAGGCCTCCAGGAAAATCCAATTAAAGCAGGATTCCAAGGAGGGAGCCGCGCGCCGGAGCCTCCACCGGTGGCCGCTTCCCGGCGGGAACGGAGGCGAGGTGGGGGGGCTGCCAAGTTATCAACCCACCCGAGAGAGGAGCGAGAAATCAAAGCTGCCCTCCCCTCTTTTCCATGAGCGCCGGGCTCGCCGGAGCTGTAAATGTGAGAATTTCCTCCGCAGTCAGCACTCCAAGGGAAAGGTAATATTTTCCTGGCTGCGACCCCTCGTTGCTAATGCCCGGCGTTCCCTGGGAGTTTGTTTGGTGAAAAAACACCTCGTGTCCCCTCGCAGCTCCGGGCAGGAGGCTCCACGAGAGCCCCAAGGTTGAGCCCCGACTAAAGCTCGGGCACGCGGCGGGCCCGGCGCGGATCTCCCCGCGGAAATCCCGGGATTGGGAGGATGGATAGGGAAGAGAATCCAAGCGGATCGGCCTGGGGACAGGGAGCCATCCCTGGATGGCCGCAGGGAGCCGAGGCATGAATGAATGAGAGGAGGAATGAATGAATGAATGAATGAACGAGCAGAAGGGAGCGAGAGCACGGCGAGGGCGCGGGACGGGGCGGCGGCGGACGCCTCCCGCCTGCGTCCAGAACCGCTCTGGAGAGCCTGGAAAGGCAGCGACGCCCGGGAATTTTCTGCTGGAAAAAGCAGCTCCTGGGGCTGGAAAAGATGGAGGGGGTGAAGCCGAGACCCTCGGCTGCGTGGGGAAGGTGGGAAGGGAGCGGGGAAAGGATGGGAATGGGGAAGGGAACGGTTCCTTTGTCCATGAGCAGCACCCCGGGGTTTGATGCAGAGCCCGGATCCCTGAGCTCTTCCGTAGGGGCGGGACAGGACCACCTGGGTGGGGCGGGCGAAGGGACACTGCTGTCTCCCCATCCAGCTCTCACCTGCCCTTCACCCATGCTGAGGAGCTTGGGATAAGGACAGAGGCTGCCGGCGAAACATTTCCCATGCCTCAGTTTCCCCAGCTGGAAGCAGGGCCGATGAAGGCGCAAGCTCCGCTTTAGGAGCACCTAAAGGATCTGCTTGGAGCCACCGTCCCAACGGAGGTGACGTCTGAGGGGTTCTGGCCTTGTCCTTCCCTGGCATCTCCCGCAGGAGAAGCACTTGGGGACGTCCCGCTCCCTGAGGAAAGGGCACAGTCCCAGACGTGCTGCCGTGGAGCGGGGGGCTGGATCCACACCCCCGGATCCTCCCAAGAGGAAAGATCCCATCCTATGGAATGGCGTGAAGAGACTGGGCAGAACCTCGGGAAGAGAAAACCGAACCCCTGTGGGATCAACACAAACCTGCCCGGCCTGACAAGGGGGGAGCGTTGAGCGCTGGGGGGCTTGGGGAATTTTTTTAATCCTTTCCCGTGCAGTTTTCTGGAGCTCTCCTGGTGCCAGGAGGCTCCTCCAGCTCCAGCTGGCTGCTCCCTGGAGCTCCCAACCACGTCCCGAGCCCCGGCCGCGCTGCTCCGTCCCGGCCGCCGCGCTCGCACCACCTAATCCCACATGTCAGCAGATCCTTCCCCGGCCAGACACAAGTCTGGATCCCCTTCCAGTCACCTCCAGTTCAACCCTGCATCTTTCCAGTTGATTAAAAAGGAGGAGAAGGCAGCCAACTTTCCCCGACGAACCCCCGGCGCGTTCCTAGCCTAAAATTCCTGCGCCCTCTAGTGAAGTCGAGCCGAGCGGCTCGGCTGCTCCAGGAGCGAATCCAGGCGAAGCCGAGGAGAATCGTGGCAAAGAAAAGTTGTCCCAGAGCTGCCGGGAGGCAAAAATCATCTCTAAGCTCAGCTTAGTTAACCCTGAGACGCCACAGCACGGATGGCACAAGTGCTCACAGCAGCGCCAGGAATTTTTGGGGACGCTGGGAAGAGCCCCCCAGTTTTTCCACGTTGGGATATGTCCCAAAAGAGCCAAATCTGGGAATTTGCACCATTCAAGGGTGTTCATTTCTGTCACACATCCACACCGACGGAGACCCCACCACCCAGCGAGCCTGGCTGGAGCCTTCCCACTCCGCCTTGCATGGACAAAAAGGATATTTAAAGGTTTATGGTCTTCCAAAGGCAGAAAATGTCTCCCAGTGCCTCGGCTCCAGCTCCAGCAAAGTGCCCCCATTCCCAGCTGGAGAACGCCCCAGCCCCATCCTTAAACCACGGCCAAGGAGAGGGAATTTGAGGGAATTCTGTCAGCTCCAACAGCGATTCCACACATGGTCGGGGTGTGGGGGGACCATGTTTTCCATGGCTTTCTCCTTCCCACTCCAAGCACCAATCCCTGCCTTTTGCCATCCACGATTTGCAGGCCCCTCTCTCCCAGCCTGGCACATCCTCCCGAAAGAGGGACGGGAGCTTTCCCTTCCTCCCCTCCAGGAACAAAACTCAGACTTTGGGATCAGCCACCTGCATCCCATCCAGCCCAGAGCCGCTGGCCCGACCAAAGCGAGGCGGGATGAGCCTGGAAACGTTTTCAGGACCCAATTTGGCACCTGCCGGAGGTTTGGCCGGCAGGATACGTCGGGAAGCATCCAAAGCAACATCTCAACCTGGATTCGTCCTAATTCTTCCCACATTCCCTAAGACCAGGCTGTGTTTGTCCCAGGCCTGTCCCATCACCACATTATCCTGGATGTCTGCCCCTCTCCGGAGCTCATTCCCATGCTCCAGAGGATTTGTAAAACGGGATATTTTTGGAGGTGGTTCGTGGGCAAGAGGCCGTCCCGGTACTGGGAAGGTGAACAAAGCAAAAAAAATTTGGGAAGGAACCACAAAAGGAGAAAAAATCCCAAAAAAATCCCTCTCCTGCCCGGACACTCTGGGGTCTGTTTATAAAAGGTTCGGCCCTTGCACACAGCAAAGAGCTGATCCCTTTTCTCCCCTTTTTCTCCTCTGGAAAATGGAGCGCATGGAAGGCTCCATCCTGGAGGAATCCAGGCTCTCCTGAACGCTCCAGCCTCCAACGGGAGTCTGGGAACGGGAGCTGGAGCCTCCAGGCTAAAAGGAACGGTGTGCCTGTGCCAGAGGCGCCTGCACTGAAATTGGAATGATCCTCAAAAAAATCTGCTGGAAAAAGTGGAAGGATCACTCCGGATCCTTGGGTCATGTCGCGATCCACCTTCGGGGGTCATCCCTACCCCTGATTTTTCCATGGTTTTTTGAAAAAAAAAAAGGATTATGAGAAACTCCAGCACTTCCAGTCAAGTTCGGAATAAAATTACGCACAAGATCTGCATTTCCCCACAACTCGAAAATCTCCATGTTCAAGGATCTCTCCTACAAATCCCCCGCACAGCAGGGGAGACTTTTGATCCCAAATCCTTTAAGGCCTTGCTTTCAATCCCAAACTCTCCAAGACCTTGCTTTCGATCCCAAACTCTCCAAGGCTCTGCTTTCAATCCCAAATTCTCCAAGGCCTGGCTTTCAATCCCAAACTCTCCAAGGCCTTGCTTTCAATCCCAAACCCTCCAAGGCTCTGCTTTCAATCTCAAACCCTCCAAGGCCTGGCTTTCGATCCCAAACCCTCCAAGGCCTGGCTTTCGATCCCAAACTCTCCAAGGCCTGGCTTTCGATCCCAAACCCTCCAAGGCCTGGCTTTCGATCCCAAACCCTCCAAGGCCTGTCTTTTGATCCCAAACTCTCCAAGGCCTTGCTTTCAATCCCAAACTCTCCAAGGCCTTGCTTTCAATCCCAAATCCTCCAAGGCCTTGCTTTCAATCCCAAACTCGCCAAGGCCTGGCTTTCGATCCCAAACCCTCCAAGGCTCTGCTTTCAATCCCAAACTCTCCAAGGCCTTGCTTTCAATCCCAAATCCTCCAAGGCCTTGCTTTCAATCCCAAACTCGCCAAGGCCTTGCTTTCAATCCCAAACTCACCAAGGCCTTGCTTTCAATCCCAAACTCTCCAAGGCCTGGCTTTCAATCCCAAACCCTCCAAGGCCTTGCTTTCAATCCCAAACCCTCGCTTTCAATCCCAAACCCTCCAAGGCTCTGCTTTCAATCCCAAAACCTCCAAGGCTCTGCTTTCGATCCCAAACTCTCCAAGGCTGAGAGGTTCAAGGGGCTGTGGGGGAGAACCAGGACCAAGCCGGACCTGCCTCAGCACCCCCTCTGCAAAACCACGTCAGCCTCCCAAAAAATCCATCCCCGGCAAAATTCCATCAAGGAACTTCACCCTCTCAGCCGAATTTACGGGGATACCAAAAGGCACCGGGATTTGTCGGCTTTGGGATGCTGCTCCAAGCGTCCTGTCCCCATTTATTTATGGAGAAAGAGGAGGAGGATGAAATTCACCTTGCACTCCTCGAGGAGGAAGAACCATGCCACATCCATGGATGTCACGGCAAAGAACACGGGAGCTGTGTCCGGGATCAGAAAAGGTGGGATCGGCCGGGCAGGATCCAGCTGGGATCCCTGTGGATGGATCCATGGGGAAGGAGAATCCTGCAAACCCACCAGGCATGGCCGGAGCTCTCATTCCTGAGGGAATTATGGAATGGTTTGGGTGGGAAGAGACCTTGAAGACTATCTAATTCCAACCGCTGGGATGGGCTATCCCGACTGGAGATGGATCCCCGCCTGTGGAGCGGACCTGAGAGTTTCCCTGGAGATAAGGAGGAGGAAAACAGCTTCCCCAGGTAACCAGTGGAAGTGGAATATCAGGAGAAAAATCCCAGGAAAAAAGGGAAGGATCCCTATGGATTTAAGTCACCCAGAGACAAAGCCAGGCTTGAGAAGAAACCAGTCTTTGGTCCTTGGTCCTGCCAAGAATTCCAGAAACTGGGAACAGAGCAGAGCAAGAGGTGGCCACACTCGGGAAGGGACGAGTGGGGAATTCCCGATTCCAGCCATTCCATCCCTAAGGAATCAAACAAACCTTCCAGAGCCTGCGGGGTCTCGCGGCAGGAATAAGCGGGGGAAAAAAAGCTTGGAAAAAGGGATTCCTCCAAGGAAATCCTGAGGATTGTAAGACCTCCGTGGGATGAGCAAACAGCTGAGGAGCTCCTGCAGGCCAGGTGAGGACCAGAGCTCCTCCAGGGAGGAGGTGACAAGGGCTGAGGTGACCCCAGCTAAAGGCCACCCTCTGAGGGGAAGGAGGCCGGAGAACCAGCAGCCGGGAGAAATTTCACGGAAGAAATTCCACCTGGGAAGTGACGGAGAGCTCCCTTACCTCAAGAGGGACAAGTGGAACGTTACAAACCACGGCTGAGGAGGCTCCTTGGAAGGACGGAGGAGGATGGACGGAAGAAACAAAGGGGCCACGGTGCAGGAGGGATTCTGACTCCCTGACATCCCTGGGATTCGCTCCTGGTCCCTGACATCCCTGGGATTCGCTCCCCATCCCTCTGGAAGTGGATTCCACCCACCTCAGAGTGCTGCTGCCCAAGCAGGAGCTTCACCTTCTCCGTGTCTCCCAGGTCACCCAAAAATTCCCAGCCCAGGGAGGCAGAATTCCAGCTTTAGGGATGTTCATCTCCCGGGGTATCCCACAGCCGCAATCCCGCTCTGCCAAAACAGCAGGCTTGGAGCTGGTGGGGAGTTTTGGGGTTGCAGGCGCTGTGAAATCCCCCCAAATTTTAGCCAGGAGCTCCTCCATTTGGATCTTTTTTTTTTTTTTTTTTTTTTAAATTCCTTGGATTTACTCTGGATTTACACCCCTGGAGATTACATCGCTGCTTGGTCTAAAGTCAAGGAGCCAACCCAGCCCAGGAATTCTTCCCCTGGAATGGGAGCAGGAGCCGTCCTCCATCCATGGAATGTTTTCCCTGCTCCAGAGGTTTTTGCCCATGGATTCAGGCTCCCAGGGCATGGAGAAGGGGCTGGAGCTGACAGCAGCTGGAATTCAGCCTGTTTGATGTAATTTTGGGAGCTGGCTCCGATGGATTGGGATGGTTCCTTTCCCACCATGGGCACACGGAACAGGCTGGGAGTGTTGGATAGACATGAAAAAAAAAAAAAACAAAAAACCCCCAACTCCTAAAATCCCTAAAAACACCCTCTTAACAACCTCAAACTGTTGTTTTTTGGGGGTTTTTTTGTAGGAAAAGGTCCATCCCTGCCACCTCGCATCCCTCCTTCCTCCTCCAGCCCTCTCCCCCATCCCAATCCCGACCCTTCCCTCCCCCCCCCAGCAGCTGGTTTATATTTGTCCGTAAATTTACGGCTCCTTTTGTGTCCTTAATCCCCTGGCAAAACGATTGGAAAAGCCCCGGACCTTTCCACTCGGTGCTAATGAGCTCAACACTTGCGTGCCTCGGAGGCAGAGCGCTAATTGCGGTGTGTTAATGAGCGATGGAGCTTTGGACCCTGAGACAAACCGGGGCCCTCCCCGCTCCTCCTGCTCCGCTCCCTGCTCCCTCCTGGAATCTCTGGATGTCTCTCCCCCAGCAATCCCCATGGATTGCTTTAATTTTATTCCGTCTTTGCCTTTTGTTGTTGTTTTTTTGTTTGTTTGTTTTTTGTTTTTGAGCCGGCTGTGCTCAAGGAATAATCAAAATCCGTGTTTTGGGATGGCCCTGCTGGAACACGAGTCTGGCGCTCTCCTGGGTGATCCCAAGGAAAGTCTGATCCCGCCTTTCCCGTGCGGATCCGGCACTGGGAATCTCCTTCCTGGCCCTGGGCGCTGCTCAGACTTGACCTAAACCCTAAAGGCCCTGTTCATTCCCAATTCCCACTTCCTTCTCCACCTTGCAGGATCCCTCGCAGGCCCTGGAGTGCTGAATTCCAGCTTCCCACTGGAATTAGATCCCGTAAAGGCAGAGGCTGGAGTATCCCTAAGGTCGGGTTTGTTTTGCCTTCTCCTTACAGCTCCTCTCCCCCTGGAATCAACACTGTGATCGACACCCAAAATCTGGGATGGGAACGGGGATCGGAGACATGGGAAAGGACGAGATGGGGTCGGATGGGACGAGGATGGAGGGAAGAGCCAGGGTGGGACAGGGGCGGCCAAAGCAAGAGCGGGATTCGGAGACCACCGCGGAGCAGGAGCTGGAATGATCCCATCAACCCTTCCCAGGGAGTTCCGGCAGGAGCTCCGGTCCCGGGGGATGACATTCACCCGTCGTGGGGTGGGCAGGGACAGGGATCCGCCACCAAAATCCCGGAGTGAAGACCCTGCTCAGCCACAGGGGTTCTTCCTGTGAGGAACCCGGCGTTGATTCCAGAGAAAAATTCCACTGTGGAGCTCCGGCTCCAGCAGGGATGGCCCAGATCCTTCTCCTACATCGACACAAACTCCGTGATCCCGGCCGGGATAAATATCCCGGAAAAGCAGGAGAGGAGCTTGGAGCTGCTTTTATTTATTCCTTGTGAGCTGCGCTGATCACCCAGCTCTGCTGGCGGCCGGGGACATCTGCAATGAAGCCATTCCATGATGCAGGAATTTTCCCTGTTCCCAGCCTTCCAATCCTGCCCCACATCCCTGCTCCAGGCTGATTCCAAATCCTGGGATTCCCTCTCTGTAACTGGAGGGTTCATTTCCCAAAAAACAGGGAGGTTTCCTCCCTTTTATAGGAATTTTGACAGCCTCCTGGAGGGAAAATTCGAGAAATTTGGGATGGGAAAAAGCAGAGAGCTTCCACAGGGTTAGGACTGGGATCCCTTCTGAGGATCCCAGAATCCTTCACCAACACCCACAGGATCAATACTTCTGGACATTCCCAACGGGACGGGATAACGAACCCATAAAGATCCCGAAAAGCAGCTGGGACAGGGAAAGAGGGAAGAGAGAAGTGCTCCAACATCTCCAGATGATTCCGCCCATCCCCGCTCCCATCCTCCAGCGGATCCAGCGGCGAGAGCCGTGGTTCGCTGATCCCGGCCTTCCGCCGAGGAGCTAGAATTCCTTGGAAAGCTGCGCCGAGCAGCTGATCCCTGGCAGGATCCCAGAACCCTCCTGCAAGAACATGTTGGGTTTGGAGCTCATCCTCACATCCCGGCGACAATCTGGAGGCCGCGGATCGCCTGCCAGGGAGCGCCGGGAGAGGAGCTGCTGGAAATAAACGCAGCTCCGTGGGGGGTTTTGGGAAGATGAGGGGGGATCCGCGGCCCTGGACAAGAGACGGAGATGATCCCGGATGGAGGGAAGAGGGGCAGGGGCGGGTTCCACGCTCCGCTTTTCCTCATCTCGGCCCAAAATCCTGCGCCAGGTGAGGGATTCCGCCCTCAGCGTCTGGCAAGATCAGGGGGATTGAAAAGCAAAGAGTGAAGAGGCAAAACCCAAAATCCGAGAGGTCACTGGACACCCCACAATGCTTTAAACCGCACCGTCGTCCGCGAAAAAGAATTCCCAAGGAAATCCGCTCTCCACGGAGCTTCCAAGTGCTCCAAATCCTTCAATGAACCTCCCAAGAGCAGCGCCCTCGCTGTGGAAATGGAGGAATTCTGAGGAAAATTCCGCCTTTTCCGAGCTCTTTCCTTGGTTCCCTGGCGGGTCAAGAAGAGAACTCGGTTTAAGATTTAAGCTCGGCCTAGGTCCGAGTCCTTTCTCCCGAGAGATCTCCGAGTTTCAGGGTGGGGAAAGAGCTGGAAGTCGGGAGAACAAAAGCCCGGGATGAGCGCGCTCCGAGGAGGCCGCACCTGACGGGAAGAGCTTTAATCTGCCCCTCGGGATCTTGATAAGAGCAGGAGGATCGATTTTCGCCCCATCAGAGGCGGGCTCAGCTGATCTCCCAGCCGCGGCGGGGTGGGTTTTTAGGGAGGAGAGGATTCCCCAAATCGGGAGCGGCCCGGGGTGGGTGAGGCGGGAGGTGCTCAGCTCCCAAAAAAGCAGCGATTAGCCGGAGATGGAGTGGAGAAATGCCCCGAATTCCAGAGCCCAGCCCTCCCGGGCTCAGCCTGGAGCCGGTGAAAGAGAAAGCTTAAAACGAGAATTAACTCCCGAGGTTATCCCAGATCCCTGGGAAAAAATAAATCTGTGGGAGCTCCGAGAGCACCGATGAGCGGGAGAAGGAGACGGGGTCATTCCTGGGACGGGGTTTTGTTGGGATACCCGAGCTCGGGAGGCTTTTGGCCATCGCTGATGCAGGAATTAGGGTTTAGGGGTTAATCGGGATTTAGGGATGAGTTAGGAATTAGGATCCTTGCCGGCTTGGAATCACAAGCGATGCCAAAAAAATCCTGGAATTATGGAATGGCTTGGGTTGGAATGGGACATTGAAGATCATCAATTCCACTCCCTGTCACAGCTCCCACTGTCCCAGGCTGCTCCAAATCCCATCCCAGCCTGGCCCCGGACACTGCAAATCTGGGAATTCCAGAATTCCCAGCCCCTCCCCACCCTCACCGGGAACAATTCCTTCCCGACATCCAGCATCTAACCAGGATTCAAAAACACCTCTCACTGTTAGGACTCAGAACACCCCAAAAAGCTTTCGGGTTTCGGAGTTGAGGGGTTGGCCGCGTGGTTTTTCCCAGCAGGAAAAACCCCGGAGCGAGAACGCCGGGAAGAGCCGCGGAGGGCAGAGGAAACCTCTGCCGGGTTCGTCCCGCTGGCATCGCTCCTGGCGGGGCCGGCACTGCCAACCCCAAACCCGCCGGCATCCCACGGAGGTCGGGCCTCCCTTCTCCATGACCCCATAACCCACATTCCCGCTCCCGAGGCCGGAATTCCGTGGTTTCACCCGGGCTGTCGCAAGTGGAGGTCACTTTAGATGAGCAAAAAATAATCCAGAGGGGCAGGGAGGGTGGAAGGAGCGGGGAATGAGCACGGAGGCGCTTTTAGGCCTGATCCTGCTTAACCCTTCCTGGGAATAGGGAATAAAACCTCCCTGGATTGGGAATAAACCCACCCTGGATAGGGAATAAACCCTCCCTGGATTGGGAATAAACCCTCCCTGGATTGGGAATAAACCCTCCCTGGATTGGGAATAAACCCTTCCTGGATTGGTAATAAAACCTCCCTGGATTGGGAATAAACCCACCCTGGATAGGGAATAAACCCTTCCTGGATTGGGAATAAAACCTCCCTGGACTGGGAATAAAAACCCTTCCTGGGAATAGGGAATAAACCCTCCCTGGATTGGGCATAAACCCTCCCTGGACTGGGAATAAAAACCCTCCATGGACTGGGAATAAAAACCCTTCCTGGGAATAGGGAATAAACCCTCTCTGGATAGGGAATAAACCCTCCCTGGACTGGGAATAAACAGCCTCCTTAGATTAGGAATAAAACCTCCCTGGACTGGGAATAAACCCTCGCTGGACAGGGAATAAAACCTCACTGGACTGGGAAGAAAAACCCTCCCTGGACAGGGAATAAAAACCCTCCTTAGACTGGGAATAAACCCTCCCTGGACTGGGAATGAACACCCTTCTTAGACTGGGAATAAACCCTCCCTGGACTGGGAATAAACCCTCCCTGGACTGGGAACAAACGGGAGCCAAAACTCATCATTCCCGAATCCCTGCACCTCTCCTGCCACCAATTCCCCTCCTGGATGGAGGCAGCCCCATCACCATTCATCTCAGCCGGAAAAAACATCTCCATTTTTAAGGAAAAACCCCCAAAACAGGAGGGACTGGGTTGGTCCTGGTTTGGGGCAGGGACAGCCACGGGGATTTTTTTTTGTTTTGTTTTGTTTTGTTTTTTTGTGGTGTCACTCCTAAAAATTGTGACTAATGGGTGTCATGTGCTGTTTGTTTTCCCGTCATCTCCCCCCCAGGAGAGAAGAGGGAAGGAATTTTCGGAGGTCTGGAAGGGATTTTACAGCCTCCAAAATTGGAAGCGGCGCTGGAGCAGGGGGCCCGGCCTCGGTGGGGACGTGTCCCCTGCAGCGTCACCCCGCAGCCGTGGGGGGAAAGGGACACGCCACCCCTCCCCTTCATCCCAAATCATTCCCAGCCCGGATCCAGCCGGGAAAGAGACGGAGCCGTGGAGGGTGGGGGGTGAGATGTCACCTCGGGGTGACACAAAAGGGTCTCAGCACCCCAAAATGTCTGTCCCAGGGGTGTCACCTCAGGGTGACACAAAAGGGTCTCAGCACCCCAAAATGTCTGTCCCAGGGGTGTCACCTCAGGGTGACACAAAAGGGTCTCAGCACCCCAAACCAGGCTGATTTTGGGGGTTCTAAGGGCGGTGCCACCTCAGGGTGACACAAAGGAGTTTCAGCACCCCAAAATGTCTGTCCCAGGGTGACACAAAAGGGTCTCAGCACCCCAAAATGTCTGTCCCAGGGTCACACCAAAGGGTCTCAGCACCCCAAACTGGCTGATTTTGGGGGTTCTAAGGGCGGTGTCACCTCAGGGTGACACAAAGGAGTTTCAGCACCCCAAACCGGGCTGATCTGGGGGTTCTAAGGGCGGTGCCACCTCAGGGTGACACAAAAAGGGTCTCAGCACCCCAAAATGTCTGTCCCAGGGTGACACAAAAGGGTCTCAACACCCCAAACTGGCTGATTTTGGGGGTTCTAAGGGCAGTGCCACCTCAGGGTGACACAAAAAGGGTCTCAACACCCCAAAATGTCTGTCCCAGGGGTGTCACCTCAGGGTCACACCAAAGGGTCTCAGCACCCCAAACCAGGCTGATTTTGGGGGTTCTAAGGGCAGTGACACCAAAGGGTTTGAGCACCTCAAAATGTCTGTCCCAGAGATGTCACCTCAGGGTGACACAAAAGGGTCTCAGCACCCCAAAATGTCTGTCCCAGGGTCACACCAAAGGGTCTCAGCACCCCAAACTGGCTGATTTTGGGGGTTCTAAGGGCGGTGTCACCTCGGGGTGACACAGAAAGGTTTCAGCACCCCAAAATGTCTGTCCCAGAGATGTCACCTCAGGGTGACACCAAAGGGTTTCAGCACCCCAAACCAGGCTGATTTTGGGGGTTCTAAGGGCGGTGCCACCTCAGC
>JANEHK010000159.1:239847-251024 GCA_025960845.1 Tachycineta bicolor | reverse complement strand
AAGAACATTCCCGAAAAATCTTCCCGAAAAGCCTTCCCCAAACACCTTCCCCAAACACCTTCCCCAATAATCTTCCTGGATCTCTCACCCTAATCTTCACATCCCAAAGAATCTTCCCGAAAAATGCCTTCCCGAAACCTTCCTAAAATACTTTCCTGAAATACTTTCCCCAAAAACCTTCCCCAAACACCTTCCCCAGTAATATTCCTGGATCTCTCACTGAAATGTCTCCATCCCGAAGAACATTCCCAAAAAAATCTTCCCAAAAAGCCTTTCCCAAACACCTCCCCGAATAATCTTCCTGGCCCTCTTACCACAATGTCTCCATCCTGAAGAACCTTCCCGAAAAATTTTCCCAAAAAGCCTTTCCCAAACACCTTTCCCAATAATCTTCCTGGATCTCTCACCCAAATCTTCACATCCCAAAGAATCTTCCCGAAAAACCTTTTCCCGAAACCTTCCTAAAATACTTTCCAGAAATACTTTCCCCAAAAACCTTCCCATAGCATCTTCCTGGATCTCTCACCTGAATCTCCCCATCCTAAAGAACCTTCTGGAAAAACCTTCCTGAAAAACCTTCCCCAAAAACTTTCCAGAAAAATCTTCCTGATATACCTTCCCAAAAAACCTTTCCCCAAACACTGTCCCAAAGCATCTTCCTGGATCTCTCACTGTAATCTCCCCATCCTAAAGAACCTTCCCAAAAAACCTTCCCCAAAAACCTTCCCAAAAAAGCCTCCCCCTAAAACTTTCCTGAAAAATCTTCCTGATATACCTTCCCAAAAAACCTTCCCCAAAACCCTTCCTGAAAAACCTTCCCCAAAAACTTTCCTGAAAAATCTTCCTGATATACCTTCCCGAAAAACCTTTCCCCAAACACCTTCCCAAAGCATCTTCCTGGATCTCTCGCTCCAATTTACACATCCTAAAGAACCTTCCCAAAAAGCCTTCCCCAAAAACTTTCCTGAAATGCTTTCCCCAAAAGCCTTCCCCAAACACCTTCCTGAAGCATCTTCCTGGATCTCTCACCCAAATCTCCCCATCCCTAAAAACATTCCCAAAATACCTTCCTGAAACACCTTCCTGGATCTCTCATGGAAATCTCCCAATCCCAAAAAATCTTCCCAAAAAGCTTCCTGAAAACGCTTTCCAGAAAAACCTTCCTGAAATACCTTCCCAAAAAACCTTTCCCCAAACACCTTCCCAAAACATCTTCCTGGATCTCTCACCAAAATCTCTTCATCCCGAAGAACCGTCCCAAAACGCCTTCCTGAAGCATCCTCTGGCATGTCTCACTGGAATCTCCCCCATCCCAAAGAACTTTCCTGAAAAACCTTCCCAAAATACCTTCCCAAAAATCTTTCCCCAAAAACCTTCCTGAAAAGCTTTCTGGAAAAACATTTCCGATATATCTCGCCAAAAAGCTTTCCCAAAACACCTTTCCGATAAAACTTCCCAAAAAGCCTTCCCCAAAAACTTTCCTGAAAAAACTTCCTGAAAAAACCTTTCCCCAAAAACATTCCCAAAGCATGTTCCTGGATCTCTCATCCAAATGTCCCCATCCCAAAAACCTTTCCCAAAAAACCTTCCTGAAAAACCTTCCCAAAAAACCTTCCCAAAAAACCTTCCTGAAAAATCTTCCTGAAAAACCTTCTCCAAAAACCTTCCCAAAAAAACCTCCCCCTAACACTTCCCTGAAAAATCTTCCTGATATACATTCCCGAAAAACCTTCCCCAAACATCCTTCCCAAAGCATCTTCCTGGATCTCTCGCTCAAATTTACACATCCCAAAGAACCTTCCTAAAAAGCCTTCCCCAAAAACCTCCCTGAAAAAGCTTTCCGGAAAAATCTTCCTGAAAAAGCTTTCCTGAAAAATCTTCCCAAAAAACCTTTCCGATAAAACTTCCCAAAAAGCCTTCCCCAAAAAACCTTCCCCAAAAACCTTCCCAAAGCATCTTCCTGGATCTCTCACCCAAATCTCTGCATCCCAAAGAACCTTCCACAAAAATCCTTCCCAAAAAACCTTCCTGAAAAACCTTCCCAAAAAACCTTCCCAAAAAACCTTCCCCAAAAACCTTCCCAAAAAACCTTCCCAAAGCATCTTCCTGGATCTCTCGCCTTAATCTCCCCATCCCGAGGAACCTTCCCAAAAAACCTTCCCGAAATACCTTCTCCAAAATCCTCCCCTGAAATACCTTCCCCAAAAACCTTCCCCCAAAGCTTTTCCAGAGGCCCTTCCCAAAGCGTCTTCCCAAAATTTTTGCCCCAAGTGGCTCCCAAAGCGCCTCGCGTTGTCCCAACTCCCTTTCCTGAGAAAACTTCCCAAAACACCTTCCCAAAACATCTTCCTGAAGGCCTATCCCAAAATATCTTCCCAAAAGTTCTTGCCCGAAGTGAGTCCCAAAAGGATCTTCCCAAAGCACCTCACGCGTTCCCAACGCACCTTCCCAAAGCGCCATCCCAAAAAAACGTTCCCGAAGAGTTTTCCCAAAAACCGTTCCTGAAGAGTTTTCCTAAAAACCATTCCCGAAGCGTTTTCCCAAAAACCGTTCCCAAAGAGTTTTCCCAAAAAACTGTTCCTAAAGCATCTTCCCAAAAATTTTCCCGAAGGATGTTCCCGAAACACCTGCTCCGGGCACCTCACACCTTCCCAAAACGCCATCCCAAAAAAACGTTCCCGAAGCGTTTTCCCAAAAACCGTTCCTGAAGAGTTTTCCTAAAAACCATTCCCAAAGCATTTTCCCAAAAACCGTTCCCCAAAGCATCTTCCCAAAAATCCTGCTCCAGGCGCCTCACACCTTCCCAAAACGCCATCCCAAAAAAACATTCCTGAAGCGTTTTCCCAAAAAACATTCCCGAAGCGTTTTCCCAAAAACCATTCCCAAAGAGTTTTCCCAAAAACCATTCCCAAAGAGTTTTCCCAAAAACCGTTCCCAAAGCATCTTCCCAAAAATTTTCCCGAAGGATGTTCCCGAAACACCTGCTCCAGGCACCTCACACCTTCCCAAAATGCTTTTCCCAAAGCTTCCTGAAGCCCCTTTCCAAAGCATCTTCCCAAAAATCCTGCTCCGGGCACCTCACATCTTCCCAAAATGCCATCCCAAAAAACCGTTTCCGAAGCGTTTTCCCAGAAACCATTCCCGAAGAGTTTTCCCAAAAACCTTTCCCAAAGTATTTTCCCAAAAAAACTGTTCCCAACGCACCTTCCCAAAACGCCATCCCAAAAAAACTTTCCCAAAGCGTTTTCCCAAAAACTGTTCCAGAACAGTTTTCCCAAAAACCGTTCCCAAAGCATCTTCCCAAAAATTTTCCCGAAGGATGTTCCTGAAACACCTGCTCCGGGCACCTCACACCTTCCCAAAACGCCATCCCAAAATTCCTTCCCAAAACTCCTTCCCAAAGCACCTTGCACTTTCCCAACGCACCTTCCCAAAACGCCATCCCAAAAAAACGTTCCCAAAGTATTTTCCCAAAACCCCTTCCTGAAGAGTTTTCCCAAAAAACCATTCCCAAAGCATCTTCCCAAAAATCCTGCTCCAGTCGCCTCACACCTTCCCGCAGCGCCTTCCCAAAATTCCTTCCCAAAGCACCTCGCGGGTTCCCAACGCACCTTCCCAAAATGCCATCCCAAAAAGATGTTCCCGAAGTGTTTTCCCAAAAACCATTCCCGAAGAGTTTTCCCAAAAACCGTTCCCAAAGCATCTTCCCAAAAATCCTGCTCCGGGCGCTTCACATCTTCCCAAAATGCCATCCCAAAATTCCTTCCCAAAACTCCTTCCCAAAAGGATCCCTGACCCCGGAGCCTGCCGTGGAAAAAACACCCCCTGGAATTCCCAGCGAGGAGGCTTTCCCTCCTCCTTCCTTTTCCATGGAAAAAAACAAACAAAACCAAAAATTCCGTGCCTGGCATGCTTTTGGCCTCCCCAAAAAAAGCAGCGGAATTCCCATCCTAAAATCTCCCACGTCTTTCCAAGCGCGTGGAAAAGCCGCGCCGAGGAGCAGGGAAAGGGGCGGGAACGAGCCACCGCCACGGAATTCCGTAAGAATTTTATGGGAATGTTTAATATTTCTTTTCCCCGGGCTGCTGGAAATTCAAGGAGGAAGTGGGAAAGAGGAAAAAAACTAAAATATTTGTGGGGTTTAAAGGGTTCCTCTTGGAGCAGATTCCCACCCTCCGGAAGTTAATCCAGGCTTTTCCAAGGCCGGACCTGGAGCTCAAGCCGAGTCTGTGGGATGCAGCCACGGCATTCCCAAGTTTTCACGGAATTTTACACAAAGCCAAGGGGCCGTGAAATCGGGAATGGGGTGGGAAAAGCACCGGGGCAGCGACAATTCCAGAGGGGAGAGAAGCCATGGCAGCGCCAGATTTCCCACCGGGAATGGGAACGCCGGGATCTCATCCCCCCGGGATGCCGCAGAGGGTCTGGGGCTCAACCATTCCCAAATCCCAGGGTTCAATCCCTCTTTTCCCACGGGGTTGGACCCCGGAGTCCAAGTTTGCAACACAAACGAGATCCTGAACTCCTGCCTTGGGAAAAACTGGGAATTTCGGCGCCAGGAGGGAACAGCCTTCCCGTAGGAAAAGCTCCCTCCGGGCTCTCGCTACGCCTGGGACATCAGGCGCCAAAATCCCCATTTCTTCCCCCAAAATTTCCTGGGATTTCCCGTGCCAGGAGTGGGCAATGCTGCCCCTGCAGCCCCTGAAAATTCCAGCGCTGTTCAATTCCAGCTGGAGAGAGCAGCAGAGAGTCCCGGAGGTTGCACCCGGAGCAGCATTCCCGGGATATCCTCATTCCCAGGGAGCTCGGGGAAGCTCTGCCTTCCCAGGCCATCCCAAAAAGAGGTGCTGGAGTCTCTCCCTGCACGCAAAACCTCCCAGCGGGAATTTCCCTTCCCGGTTTTCCGCTCCCCGGCGCAGGCAGCTGCACCCCCTCGGCCGTGCGGACGGATTGGATTCCCCGAGAAAATTCCAGAGGCGCTTCCAGGTAATATTCCTTTTTAATTCCTTTTTTTTTTTTTCCCCCTTTTCCCGAAATCCCTTCTGAAATCACCGCTCACTTCTCTCCCTGTGCCAGGCTTCCTCACTTCCCTTCCCTTATTTTATTCCAATCCCAATTCCCTCTTTCCTTATCCAGGCAAAACATTCCCAAAGGGGAAACTGGGAAAAGCTTGGAAGGCAGAGGTGGAATTTTCAGTTTTCATGTCTCACTCCACGACTTCTGATTTTTTATCTCATCCCATATGTAATTTAAATATATATATATATTAAAAAAAGAAATTAATCCAAATATCTGTAATTTTTCCAGCTGGTATTTCCTGATAATGATCCATTGGGAATGTTGATCCCGGGGTGGTTTTTTTTGCTTTGTTTTGGTTTGTTTGGGTTTTGTTTGTTTGTTTGTTTGTTTGTTTGTTTGATTGTGGGGTTTATTTCCGTTAATCAATATTAATTAACGGTTTTTGAGCCGATTTAATAATTGGCGTGCACCACAAGCTCCTTTCCCGCTCTCATCCACCTGCACGGGCGAAGCGCAGGAGGGCAGAATCCATGGAATTTTGCATTCCAGAGGGAATCCCAGCTCCAGCCCCTTTGGAATTGAACCACTGCCCCCTTCCAGGCTGAAAATGAGGATGGGGGGAGAAAACCCACCCTGATCCTGATCCGAAAATCAGGGAATTCCAGATTGGAATCGGCCTTAAATATCCAATTCCAACCCTGGGCAGGGACAACTTCCACAATCCCAGGGATTCATATCGGAAAAATATTTCTTTTTTTTTTTTTTTTTTTTTTAACTTATCTTCCAATTTTACTGTTTTTTTTTTTTTTTTTTTCCCGCTCCCAAATCTCCAACTGGAATTTTTTGCATCCAAACCCTCAGCTGGAATTTTTGCATCCAGACTTTCAACCTGATTTTTTTGTTTGTTTGTTTGTTTTTTCCTTTTTATTTTTGCAGCCAAACTTCCAGCTGGAATTTTTTTTTTTTTTTTTTTTTTTTTTTTCTCCGCCTCCGATGGCCCAACTGGAATTTTTTGCAGCCAAATTCCAATTCCTTCCCCTTACACCCTCCCCTCCCCAAACTTCCCAATTAATTTTTGCTCCTTCCTCAATTTTGCTCTTTCCCCCCCCTCCGCCACGGCCGAAACTCCGCCGAGGCTTCGGGAGCTGGGAGCAGAATTCCACCGCTTCCCTCAGCTGGGAATAGGCCCTCATTCCTGCCTTGGAGCCTTTGCTTCCCGAAATATTTACATTTTTTGTTTTTCAAACCAGGCGCCTGAAATTTGGGAATTGTCATCACCTCTTTTCCCAACCCTCTGGACGAACAAACATCCGCCACCCCCTTGGGCAGCAGAATTCCCGCGGGAAGGGCCGCGGATATTCCGCTATCCCGCCAGCGATTGGATGCGCCGGCATCCCCAAAACCCCATCTGGAAGGAAAACAAATATCCCCGGGAAGAAAAATCCCGATGATTTTCGCCACTCACCCGAACTCCCAAAGTCCGAGTTGGCTCCCGGCGGCCGCTTCCCACTCCCGGGAAAAACCCGGAGCGTTTTATAGCGTGGGAGCCGCCGTGGTGCCCGCCCACAGGGGGGAAAGTGCCGCTGGAAAATGAGGAATTCCCAAGGATTTAGGGATGATGACAACGTCAAACTTCCCCCTCCTCTCATCCCGGAGTCTCCGGCCTTGGCTCCATCACCCAGCTCCTAAAATCCCGGTTTTTTAAATCCCAAAAGCTCCAAGGGGTTCTTCAATAGGGGCTCCCCCACTTTGATCCCTCCGGGAGGGTTTCCCTCCTTTCCCTATTTTTTTTCCCTGTTTCTTTTCCTTCTTTTTTACCTCTTTTAATTTTTTTTTTAATTATTATTTTCCCTTTCTTTCCCCTGCTCATTTTGTCCCTTCTTTTCCTTCTTCTTTTTCTCTTTTATCTGTTTTTCTTTTTTTCCCTTTTCTCTTCCTTTCCCCTTAAAATTCTCACTTCTTTTTAATCTTTTTTTTACTACTCATCTTTTTTCTTACCTTCCCCTGATTTCTCCCTTCTTTTCCTTCTTCTTTTTATCCTTTGTCATCTTTTTCCTTCATTATTTGATAATTTTCCCTTTCTTGTTTCTCCTTTCCCCCCTCATTATTCTTCTTCCCTCATTTTCCCCTCTCTATTTTTTCCCTTTTTTATCTCCTCTTTTCCCCTTTTTTCTCTCTTATTTTCCCATTTTTTCTCTCTTATTTTCCCATTTTTCCTCTCTTATTTTCCCATTTTTCCCCTCTTATTTTTTCCCTTCTTCCCCTTTTATTTTTTTTCCTTTTTTTCCCCTTCTCCCCTCACTTTTTTTTACTTTTTTTTTTTTAATTTTTTTTAAATTTCATTTTCCCTTTTCTTTTTTTTTTCCTTTTTTTTTTTTTTTTCCCTGAAAAGCCTCCGAAACCCGAATGTTTCTGCCCGGAGTTTATCAAATTACATTTGGGGACAAAGAGCTAAAGTGCGTTTTCTTGAGGGCTTTGACAATTGGGGGAGCCAGCAAGGAAATGAAAAGAATGACAGAAAACCAAAGGCTTTTGTCGGATGCAGATCGGGAAAAGCCGCCCTTGGGGGGGCCCTTTCTTTCTGTTTTCCTTGGATTTCCTTCCCACTCTCTTTTCCCAGGTGTTAAACTTCGGGGCTGTGAGGGGAAAAAAAAAAAAAAAGCAAGGAAAATTCCCTTTGGATCGGAAGGGTTGGAATACGTGAATTCAGGATTTTTATTTTTTTTTTCCCCCCTTTTTTTTTTTTTTTTTTTTTTTTTTTTTGCTGGTTTTTTCCTTTTTTTTTTTTTTTTTTTTTTCCCTTTTTTTTTTTAACAAAATGCCAGTGTTTCAAAGGAAAATGAAGCCCCTTTGGAAATGTGAAGCTCCGAGATAATGACCGGATCGCTCCAGGACTGGATGGGAACAGGTGATGCTTTTTTCCTTCCTTTCTTGTTCCCATCTGTCCTTTGTTCCATAGGAGACCGAGGAGAGACAGAAACGAGATCATTTTGATATTCCCCCTTTTTGTGCATCCGCCTTTTCCCGAGGAGCGCGGACGCGCCCTGGGCCCGCTCCAGGCGCCGCCAGACGGGAGATGCCGGTGGAAAAACCCCGCTGAAATCCCACTAAAACCCCAAAAAAACCCCAGCTGGACCCCGGTAAAATCCCAGTAACACCCCAAAACTCGACTCCTGGTCTCCTAAAAACCCGAAAGCGGCCGGGCTGGTGCTGCTCCCGCCCCGAGCTCCGGATGGGCCCTCGGGAAGATGCTCCAGGGACGACTCAACCCAAATCCAACGCAAATCCTTCCAAAAATGGGATTTTGCTGGCAGGTTTCAGTGGAGTTTTGCTCCACTGGGGGGTTTTTAATTCCAGTTTGGGGCTTTGCGATAAACGAAGCCCAACACAATTTATTCCCAACCCCTTTTCCTGAATTTTGTGGCCGTTCTCAGCCCCTTTCCTCCCCAAAATCCTTCAATTCCTCCTCCAAACCCAATCCCAGGGCAACAATCCAGGGGCCAAAAGCCCCTCAGAACATCCCAAATCCCAAATTCCCGGCAGAAATCCCCATGGGGGCTGCGCAGGGAAAGTTTTGAGTTTCTCTTCCCTTTTTTCCCCCCCACATCAGGAGAATTTTGCAGGATTTCCCCCTCACTTCTGGGTTGGACGAGCGGTGATGGAACTGAGAAGATTTTCTGGGAATAATCCCAGGTATCCAGAGTTTTCCCCTTAAGGTCTCTTAGTTCGGAATTCTCCTCGGGAAGAAGAGATCCTTTTCCTGAGTATCTCCTTTTATTGATTTTTAATTTATTTATTGATTCCATTTGTTTTATCTCCCTTTCTCCACCAAACGTTCCCGAACAAAAATCTCCTTTAAATCGCAACCCGCCAGCACTGCCTGGGATTTATCCTGGTTTTCCAAACTATCTTCCTTATTTTTTTAATTTTTTTTTTTTTTTAATCTGCTTCCAGCAAAACCATCCTCCCAAATTTCTGCCCCTTTCCCAACCCATCCAGATTTTCCCTGGCCTGGATCTCCCGATAATTTGCCCCCCCCAGAAAAGGTGGGATGTGAGGGGTTTGTGCATCCTCGCAAGATTCCAGCCTCTGTTCTCCAGGCCATGGAAAAAATTCCAAAGGTATAACGAGAACCATCTTCCACAGCTCCAGGACGAAAAGAAATCCCAGGGAATTTTCTCCCTTCATCCCAACACAAAATTCCAGGGAATTCAAGACCAGGAGGGAAGGAGGGAGGATAAAACATCCATGGATATTTTAAAAAAACGGGATTCTGGAGTTGTTGTTAAAACATGATTTATATCCCAAATATTTGAATATAAAACAGGGATGAGGAGGCAGCTCCAAGGACCCACAGAACGGGAATATCCCGATGTTTTCCCTCTCCAAATCCATGACTTCCTCCTTGCGAAGGGTGCTAGGATTTATCCCATTATCCCGAATTTCCATCCAACTCCCTGTGCTGGAGATTCCCACCTGCTCCCTTCCACCTCTCTGCTCCCGTCCCTCTTCCCAACTCATCCCAAAATCCTTGGAAGCTGAGGTTTTCATTCCCAGGAGCGTTTGTGGAGCTGGGATTCAAGGCTGGAGTCGAGCCTGTTTCGCCTGCCCACGGCTCCGCTCTCATCCCCGAATCCCGACAGTTTTCCTTCCTGAACCCACTGGGAAAACAGGGAAAAGGAGGGAGGAAAGAAAGGAGAGGAACCCAACCAAGCCCCAAATTCCAACCCCATCCAGAGGAAATTCCAGCTGGGATTTGCTGCTGAAGCGAAGGGCTCGGTGCCTGTGGACACCAGCCCGGGGCTCCTCTTTCCTCGAGGTCTCCCAAAATTCCCCTTTTCCCTTCGGGATCTTTTTAAAATTCCCTCTTTTTTTGGCTCAAACAGCCAAAATTCTGGGGTCTCCCAGAGCCTATCCTGGGTGAAGGACTCCCCCAGCCTCCAGCTCCTCCAAGGAGCCTCAAAAACAGGGAAAACCTCTGGAATGAGGCCCTGGAGCAAGGATGTCACCGTGAGGACATGAGGTGGCCCAGAAAAGCGGGATTGGGAAGGGATGTTCCATGTGGAGCCAGTGGGATTATTTCCTCAAAGAAGGGATTTTCTTCTCCATTCCCAGGAAAAAAAGAGAGGGAAGTTTGAGAGTGAGGAAGGGATTGGGGAAGAGGAAGAAAAGAGCGTTTTCCATGTCAAGTTTTTTCCTGGTTTTGGGGAAGTTTTGGGAAACCTGGGGGGTGTTTCTACTTCCCTTGAGGATGTGGAATGGAGCTGAAGGCACCACGGCTCCATTCCTTCCCAAAATTCTTCATCCCCTTTCCAACAGAACCGCTCTGGATCTTCCCAGATGCTGATGGGGCCTCGTGATTCCAAGGAAACACAACAGGCCCATGGAAATCCATGGAATAAATCGGGATATTGCTCCTGGGTGATGCTGCCTCCGAGTGTTTATCCCTTTTTTTTTTTTTTGGAAAACTCACAGAAACTTCCCTTCTTTTTAGGAAAAATCACAGAAACTTCCATTTCTTTAAGGAAAACTCACAGAAACTTCCATTTCTTTATGGAAAACTCACAGAAACTTCCATTTCTTTTTAGGAAAAGTCACAGAAACTTCCATTTTTTTTTAGGAAAACTCACAGAAACTTCCATTTCTTTAAGGAAAACTCACAGAAACTTCCATTCCTTTAAGGAAAACTCACAGAAACTTCTATTTCTTTAAGGAAATTTCACAGAAACTTCCCTTCCTTTTAGGAAAACTCACAGAAACTTCCCTTCTTTTTAGGAAAAATCACAGCAACTTCCATTTCTTTAAGGAAAACTCACAGAAACTTCCCTTCTTTTTAGGAAAACTCACAGAAACTTCCATTCCTTTAAGGAAAACTCACAGAAACTTCCATTCTTTTAAGGAAAACTCACAGAAACTTCCATTTCTTTAAGGAAATTTCACAGAAACTTCCCTTCTTTTTAGGAAAACTCACAGCAACTTCTATTTCTTTAAGGAAAACTCACAGAAACTTCCATTTCTTTAAGGAAATTTCACAGAAACTTCCCTTCTTTTTAGGAAAACTCACAGAAACTTCCATTTTTTTTTAGGAAAACTCAAGAAACTTCCATTCCTTTAAGGAAAACTCACAGAAACTTCCATTTCTTTAAGGAAAACTCACA
>JANEHK010000159.1:216215-231543 GCA_025960845.1 Tachycineta bicolor | reverse complement strand
CCAAACGCTCCTTCTTCTCAAAAAACCCAAACGCTCCTTCTTCTCTCTCAAAAAGCCCAAACGCCCCTTCTTCTTCTCTCAAAAAACCCAAACGCTCCTTCTTCTCAAAAAACCCAAATGCTCCTTCTTCTCTCTCAAAAAACCCAAACGCTCCTTCTTCTCAAAAAACCCAAACGCTCCTTCTTCTCTCTCAAAAAGCCCAAACGCCCCTTCTTCTTCTCTCAAAAAACCCAAACGCTCCTTCTTCTTCTCTCAAAAACCCCAAATTCTTCTTCTTCTCTATCAAAAACCCAAACACTCCTTCTTCTTTTAAAAAACCCTAACACTTCTCTCTCAAAAAACCCAAACGCTCCTTCTTCTCTCAAAAAACCCAAACGCTCCTTCTTCTCTCTCAAAAGGCCTGGGGGTCGGCACGGGTCCCATTTGTCCTAGAGCAGTGCCAGGGGAGGTTCAGGGTGGACAGCAGCGGGAATTTCCTCATGGAAAGGGCGCTCAGGAAGTGCCCAGGGAGGTTTGGAGTGCCCGTCCCTGGAGGTGTCCAAGGAATTCCTGGATATGTTGTGGGAGCCAAGGTGGGGATCAGGCACAGGATGGACTCGATGACCCTGGAGGGCTTTTTCCAACCCCAGCCATCCCGGGATCGTCCATGACCTCTGGGAGAATTCCATCCTCCTGGAACGACAGCTGGAGGCCGGGCGGGCTCCCAGCTCACCGAGTCGCCCCTCCACGTTCAGGTGGGAAAATCTGGGAGCTGAATCCGGGCGGGAACCCAGCTGGAACCCCCTCAGTGGGAGCAGAAGGAGCCTTATTTCTGTCCCTGCGATGAGACCCCGAGGGAGGTGCTCAGCTCCCGATTTTGGGAAGGAAAAATTTCTATCGGAGGAGACCCAAGAGTAGAGGTGGGAATGAGAGCTGCTCCGAGAACTGTTCCCAGCCACGGGGATTTTGGGAAGGGCAGGGTTTGATCCGAAAACGCAGAAAGCCCCAAAAGAGATGAAACCCGCTTGTTGGTGGGTTGGAATCCTGATTCCCACCACCTCCTGACCCCAGAACTGGGATCCGAGCTGGCTCCCGCCCCTGCTGGGCAGGGTCAGGATGACTTTGGATGGATTTTGGAGGAGTTTCCAGCCCATTCCCGACCTGTGCAAGGATCCCCGGGCAGGGATTCCAGCCCAGCGCCCTCCCGTTGGATGTCCAACCTTGGAGATGCCACGGCCCCACCAACAACCCCATCCCATCCCATCCCATCCCATCCCATCCCATCCCATCCCATCCCATCCCATCCCATCCCATTATCCCATCCCATCCCATCCCATCCCATCCCATCCCATCCCATCCCATCCCATCCCATTATCCCATCCCATCCCATGATCCCATCCAATCCCATCCAATCCCATTATCCCATCCAATCCCATCCAATCCCATTATCCCATCCCATCCCATTATCCCATTATCCCATTATCCCATTATCCCATCCCATCCCATTATCCCATCCCATCCCATTATCCCATCCCATCCCATCCCATCCCATCCCATCCCATCCCATCCCATGATCCCATTATCCCACCCAATCCCATCCCATCCCATCCCATCCCATCCCATCCCATCCCATCCCATCCCATCCCATTATCCCATCCCATGGATCCCATCCCATCCCATCCCATCCCGCCCCTGCCTCCCTCCTCAATTCCAACCTCTCTGCATCCCATTCCAGCCAAGCACTGAGCACGGAGAACATTCTGGAACCCTGTGACGCATTTGGGGGCCGTTGGAAAACGCTTTCCTCCAGTGAACAACGACTGCAAACTTCGGGATCTTCCCTCCCTGGCCGCCATTCCAAGGATCCTCCGGTCTCCCGGCAGCCCAATTCCAGACTGGCTCCAACCCCTCCAACCCAAAATTTGGGATCATTGGCACCAAAATAAACCAAATAAACGGGACGGCTGGAGCATTCCCAGCTCACGCCTTCCCTCTTCCATCATTTTTGGTGTTCCCCTGAGCAAACACCCTCAGCTTTCCTCGGGAGCGATTTCCCCAAGAGACTGGAGGAGAGAGAGCAGCTGGAAAATGACATTTAGGAGGGAACTGGGTGTGTCTCAGGAAAGCCGGGATGTGCCTTAGTCATGGGCTTATCCACCTGGGAATGCGGGCAGGGTCACGGCAAGGCCACGGATGTCCCACCTCACCTTCTCCCGCCGTCGAGGAGCGCCTTCGGAAAGGGGAAACCATCCAAGGTTGTCCCCCCACAAGATGACCGGGAAAAAAAAAACAAAACACAACACAACCCGAATAAAGTCACAACCAACCCCAAAGCAGGGGAGGAATCCGTCCCCTCCCGCACCAGGGAACTTCCTGGTTGGAATTCCAGCATGCAAATCTCCCCCGCCCATCCCACTCCCCGGGCAGACGGGGCGGATCAAAAGTGCCGGGGAGCAGGAAGGAGCTTGGGGTAACGACGGAAAATTTTCCAGCGCCGGCTGTCACGGGCGCTGCCGGATCGCCGTTTTGGGAAGGAATCGGTTTTCATGGAATGGTTGGTGCGGGAAGGACCTCACAGACCGTCCGTGGGCAGGGACACCTCTCCCTAGACCAGGCTGCTCCAAGCTCTCCTTTCCCAGGTGGAAATCAGCTGGAAAAACGAGGGATTCTCCCTGGCTCCTCTCCAGGAGCTGAGCCCTCCCTGGTGACAATCCCAGCTGCTCCAGGCATGGCCCGAATCAGCAAAAAGGAGCCTTGTGGAAATTTAAAATTAAATAAAATAACGCAAATTAATATTTACAATTAGAGTTAATGACTCTCCCTTAGGAATTCAGGGCTGCACTTTAGGAAACAATCCAAGCTGGAAAGACCCGAGTTCGGGAAATCTGGGCCTGGGGTTGGCCGTGGCACATCTTCACCGGGATCGTGGAAGAGCCTGGGATCATCCTGCAGCCCCGAGGACACCCGGAGAGCCCGAGCCGGCATCCACGGGATGACCTCCACAAAAAGCAGGGAGCCAAATCCATCCTGCCCCTCGGGAATGCTCCGGGCACGGTCCGGAGCCGTGCCCGAGAATCACCTGGGCAATAATTCAATAATTAAACCGTGAGGATAATTGGCGTCTGAACCCTGGAACTGCTTAATTTGCCGGGACAGACGCAGCCCCGGGGCTTCTGCTCCAGCCCATCCCCGGGAAAGCATCCCAAGGCTGGGAATTATCCGAGCAGGTGTGAAACAGGGTCAGGGCCAGGGGAATCTCGCCCCGGTAACCCCACAAGGCCAGTCCTGACAAATTCCCCGCTCCCTGTCCAACCCCGGGATGGGTTTCCAACGAAAGCGGAGGAGGGTGAGTCACGGAATTCGGGTTTGGGTTGGAAAGGACCTGAAAGATCTTCTCATCCCAAGGCTCCTTCCAGCACCTGGGAGCCAGACCCCAGCCAGATCCTATCGACCCCTGCGTGTCCCCACAGGCTCCGGTCTCCTGCAGACAGAGCTCCCAAACCTCTCCCGAATCCAGGCAGCCCCGGAGCCGGGCGGGAATACTGCGACTCCGTCGCTCCCGGGGTCTGGACGGGCGGGGTCACTCCCAGGAATTTTTTCTTCCCAGGGATTTTCTGCCTGTGTTGGTGGCCACGGTGGAGTTCTGGAGCCAAAGTGTCCGGGAGATGTCCTTGAGGGCTGCGTGCGCCCAACATTCCCTTAGGGATGATCTGGATCTGCCTGGAGCTGCCTTTTCCCAACCGTGGAAGCGTGGAATCCTTTGGAATGGGAAGGGACCTTAAATCCCATCCCATTCTCACCCCCTGCCGTGGGCAGAGACACCTCCCAGCGCCCCAGGGTGCTCCGAGCCGCTCCAGCCTGGCCTTGGGCACTTCCAGGGATGCTGGAGATGGATGAGGTGAGAAACAAAAGGTTGGACAGGGCTTGGAGCACCCCGGGTGTCGGAATTCCCGGCTTTTTCCTGCTCCGAGGTCAGGGTGAATAAAACTCAGGGGATGTTGTTTCTGAAGCCTCACTCTGAAGTTTATCATCCTTGTCTGTTACGAACCCTCGAGATGTGAGCTCTCCCTAACAAGTGGAGAAAGTGAACCCAAAATGGTGTCATTTAAGGCCATTCAAATCCCAATTATCCAATAAACAGTAGATATCCATATTATTCATGTTCCAAATCCAATTGCGATCACCCCAAACCCGCAATGAGGACTTCTTTCACCCAGTTACAGAAAAACACCCAAATTTCGTGAAGAAGGTGCAAAAAAATACAACAAATCCACACCCAAATTCTCCATCTTGGCTCCCGCGTACACCGAAACCCCAAATCCGAGTTTCTCACCCTGTGAGATCACACAGTGGCATCCACACTGCATTCCCATGATCCCAGTGCTATCCCTCGCTTTTGGAAGTCTGTTTTAAGGCCCCAGATCAAATGCAGCGCTCCCCTGAAGCTCTGTGCCTGTCAGCACAGAGGGTCTAAAATTCTCAGTACCCGAATTCCCCGTGCCTGGGATAGCGGGAATTGTCCGGGGTTGGGATGGGATGAGCTTTAAGGGCCTTTCCAACCCAAACCATTCCACGATTCCGTGAGGAAAACAGAGCTGGGGTTTTTCAGCCAGCATTCCACCTGGGAATTCCTCTGTGCTTCCCACAGCTCGGACACCTGAGGGATTGCAGCCTCCAGCTGGGAATGCTGCCGAGATCCCTCCTTCCGCCCCGAGATGATCCTTCCCCATCAGCTGAGCCATGGAAAATCCAAAGGGATCCCAACTCCAGGACACTTGGAGCACCGACCAACCCCCAGCTGGACACGGGGTTTGGCCCCACCAAACAATGAAATTCCCAACCAATCCCACCAAGGACTGAATTCCCCGTTGGAGTTTTACATCCCTCCAGCTATTGCCTTTCCATAAAATGCAAGATTCCTCGGAGCAGGATCTCTCCGAGCAGGGAATGGGATGGGGTTGCTCAGCTCAGGTTCTCAGGCTCTTGGATCATTGGATCATGCTCTGCCCCAAAATTCCATTTTTTACCTTTTTTTTCCCAAACTTTTCCTTACATGCTGACCTTGGAGCAGATGGATTTAAGGGGGTTTATCCCAGACTTATCCCAGTCTGTTCCCAGAAAAAGGCACTGGAGGCATTTCACAGCCCAGGCTGTGATGCCCGGGGGCCAGAAGAAAGGAAATTTCCACCTAGGAAATTCCAGCTGGGAATTTCCCCCTCCAACAGCCGCAGTTCCACTCCAGGGGCACCGAGTCAGCAGCTGCTCAGGCTCTTCCCACAGATTTCTGCTGTCTCCTATTCCAGCGGAGCCAAGGGCAGGAAAAGACCGGGATAAAGTTCTCTCACATCCCAATCCCTGGGAACCTCTGCCAGGATTTTCCCCTTCTTCTCAGCCCAGGCTGATTTTTGGTGTCTGATTCCCAGCAAGAGCTAATTCGGATAATAAACCCGAGGTTCCCATGATCGCTGCCCATAAAGCGAATCCCACTGCCTCAAAAACCCCAAAGCTGTGTCCCGACAGGGGAAAAAATCCGGGATTCAGGCGGGCTGGGAACGCTGAGGGAGGAGCAGCCGTTCCTTGGCAGAGGGCTCATCCCTCAGAGTGGGCAACATTAAGGATAATCTCCCCAAAAAACCGCTTTCCCCCCCTTTTCTGTGGCTTCCCTCTGCTCTGAATCACGATCCTGCGGAGAAAGGGAAGAGCCAGAGGCAGGGAAAGAGGGAAGACCTGTCCCGACAGGACAGCCCGGAGGCTGCTGCCCGTCCCGCAGCGGACAGCCGGGAGCAGGAACACGCCTGGAGATCCAGGCCCTGCCCTGGAAAACCCGCGGCTCGGGCTTGGGAGAGCCTGGTGTGGCTGAGGGAAAAGCTCAGAGCCCGGGATTTGAGGAGCAGAGGAGCCAAAGGCTGCCCTCAGCCAGGGATTTTTTTTTTTGGCACAGACATTCCCTGAGGTGGGGGTGGGATTGGGATGGAGCAGCCCTGCACGGAGCACTGAGGTCACCACGGCTCGAGCCGAGGGAGAGGGGAAAGAGAAGCCCAGGTTCACTCCAGGTATCCCCAGGAATGGCTTTTCCAGGGCTACGAGCGGAGGACAAAATTTGGGATCGTTGGCACCAAATAAGCAGGATGGCTGGAGCATTCCCTCTCCCATCATTTTTAGTGTTCCCCTCCCTGGCCACCATTCCAAGGATCCTCCGGTCTCCCGGCAGCCCAATTCCAGACTGGCTCCAACCCCTCCAACCCAAAATTTGGGATGGTTGGCACCAAATAAACGGGACGGCTGGAGCATTCCCAGCTCACGCCTTCCCTCTTCCATCATTTTTGGTGTTCCCCCGAGCAAACAGCCTCAGCTTTCCTCGGGAGCGATTTTCCCCGAGAGGCTGGAGGAGAGAGAGCAGCTGGAAAATGACATTTAGGAGGGAACAGAACCGACGGCAGCAACAAGTCCCGGGCGCCACCAGGCCGGGAGAAACCCATTCCCAGCGCATCCCCGGGATCCGGCAGGGAGCGAGGAGCGGCTCGGCGGCTGATGGATACAAACGAGCGCCCCGTGCCCCGCCGGGGGGTCTTTAACACTTCACACGTCCCGGTGACAGTGAGCGATCGTCCCCCCGCATCCCGGGAGATGGATGAGCGCCCGGCAGATGCGGCACCGCCGCCGTTTGTCATCCTGGAACCTTTGGGCGATAAATCCCGTTCGGGCGGTACCTGCGCCGGGCCCCGCCGGGTCAGGGAGGGGCGGCGGTGATGGATGTCTTCTCCCGGATAATCGCATCCAGCGCCGGGCAGATATGGATGGGGCTCCCGCCTTTGATGCAATCATCCAATTAGTGGCCCCCACGGAACGCAATTAGCGCGGCTGGAGGCACGTGGGGCGCGGGGTTGGGGCATGGAAGGGGGGAGTCCTGTCTCCATCGGGAAACGCAGCGGAGGGAAGGAGGAAAGTTCGGTTTATCCCACCCCGGTTTTGCCCCTCACCACCCTCATTCTGGTGCCAGCTGGCTGGACTGTCCTCATCCTCATCCTCATCCTCGTCAGCATCTGCATCCTTATCCTCGTCCTCATCCTCATCCTCATCAGCATCTGCATCCTCATCCTCGTCCTCATCCTCATCCTCATCCTCATCCTCATCCCCATCCTCATCCTCATCAGCATCTGCATCCTCATCCTCGTCCTTATCCTCATCCTCATCCTCATCCTCATCCTCATCCTCATCCTCATCCTCGTCCTCGTCCTCATCCTCTTCTTCGTCCTCATCCTCATCCTCGTCCTCATCCCCATCCTCACTCCCTCCCGGCACTCCCAGTTTTCCCCGCCCGGATCCGGCTGCCTCACCCCGCACGTCGCTGCTTCCTCCTGGATCCCATCCAGCCTTATCTCGCTCCTTATCTCCCATCTGCTCCCACAGCCTCCTTCTCCTGGGTGGTGACGGCTGGGGTTTAACAACTTCCCGCTGCCGCCTTTCCCTGGAACTCCTCGCTCCTGGGATCGGGGAGTTCATTGCAGGTGTTTTCGGAGCCCCAGCAGAAGAAATCGTGGAATTACAGAGAGGTTCGGAAGGGAATTTAAATCCCATCCCATTCCAACCCCATCCATGGGCAGGGAAACCATTCCATGAGACCAGGTGGATCCAAGCTCCAATGTCCAACCTGGCCTTGGGATCCAGGGGCAGCCACAGCAAATCTGGGAATTCCAGCCCAGCCAGGAATTCCTCCCCCAGATCCCGGGTTCAGGCGGGTTGGGAATGCTGTGGGAGGAGCAGACATTCCTTGGCAGAGGGTTCATCCCTCAATATTAAGGATAATCGCCCAAAAGCTGCTTTCCCCCCTTTCCCGCGGGTTCCTTCCGCTCCGAATCGCGATCCTGTGGAGAAGGGGAAGAGCCAGAGGCAGGAGAAGAAAATCCCTGCCCTGCTTCCATCCAGGACAGCGCTTCCCCTGGGACACGATGGGAAAGCCACCGCACAGGCGGGTGAAGGCGTCTCCCGATATCCCAAACCTCCTCCTGCCCCGTTCCCGGGGCTCCCTGGAGGAGGCAAATCCCAGAGTCAGATTAACCTGGAAGTGAGGAGGGGAACCGAGGTCAGGGACAGAGACAGCCGGAAACCAGCGCTCCGGAGAAGCTTCCGGAAAACGCTTGTCTTGCCTGGATCTGGGAAAAGCGGGAAGAAAGGAAAAACCTCCCTTCTTGGGGTGACTTGTGGGGTGGCTGGGGTGTCCTGGGCAGGGCCAGGAGCCGGGCTGGGTGACCCCTGTGTGGCCTCTCCATCCAGGATATTCCATGATTCCATGATTTGGTGCAAACTGGGCTGGCAGCGCACCCCTGGGGCTGGAATGGCGGCTCCGGGCTGGGCTGGAGCGTCCTGGGGACACGAGAGGGGACAGTAGGACACGAGGGGGGACAGTAGGACACGAGAGGGGACAGTAGGACATGAAGGGGGACAGTAGGACACGAGGGGTGGTGAGGGGACACGAAAGGTGACAGTAGGACACAAGGGGGGACAGGAGGACATGAGGGGGGACAGTAGGACACGAGAGGGGACAGTAGGACACGAGGGGGGACAGGAGGACATGAGAGATGACAGGAGGACACGAGGGGTGGTGAGGGGACACGAAAGGTGACAGGAGGACACAAGGGGGGACAGGAGGACATGAGGGGTGACAGTAGGACACAACGGGGGACAGGACACGAGGAGTGACAGGGAGGACACAAGGGGTGGTGAGGGGACATGAGGGGTGACAGGAGGACACGAGAGGGGACAGGAGGACATGAGAGGGGACAGGAGGACACGAGGAGTTACAGTAGGACATGAGTAGGGACAGGGAGGACATGAGGAGTGACAGGAGGACATGAGTAGGAACAGGGAGGACATGAGGAGTGGTGAGGGGACACGAGGGATGGTGAGGGGACACGAGGGATGGTGAGGGGGCACGGGGGGTGGCAGCGCTGGTGGCAGAGCCACCCCAGGGTCCCTCGGGGGTCACGGGGCCCTGATTCAGGGCCTGGCCACACCCGGGGTGACATCGGTGCCACTGCAGCGACCCAAAGCCGGCCCCAAAACCCCACCGTGCTGCACTCCCTGATCCCTGATCCAGGATGATCCGAGATTCACTGATCTGGGATGATCTGAGATCTGCTGACCCAGGGAAGTCCAGGATTCACGGATCCAGGATGATCCGAGATTCACTGATCCAGGAAGGTCCAGGATCCACTGATCCAGGATGATCTGAGATCTGCTGATCCAGGATGTTCCAAGATCTATTTATCCAGGAAAGTCCAGGATCTACTGACAGGATGATCTGAGATCCACTGATCCAGGATGATCTAAGATCCAATGATCCAGGATGATCCGGGATTCTCTGATCCAGGATGATCTGAGATCCACTGATCTAGGAATGTCCAGGATTCACTGATCCAGGATGTTCCAAGATCCATGTATCTGGGAAGGTCCAGGATTCACTGAACCAGGATGATCTGAGCTCCACTGATCCAGGACGATCTAAGATCCAATGATCCAGGAAGGTCTGAGATCCACTGATCCAGGCTCATCCAAGATCCATTGATCCTGCAAGATCCAGGAAAAGTCCAGGATCTACTGCCAGGATTATCTGAGATCTGCTGATCCAGGATGATCCAGGATCCACTGAACCAGGATGATGTGAGCTCCACTGATCCAGGAAGATCCAGGATCCACTGATCCAGGATGATCCGGGATTCTCTGATCCAGGATGCACTGATCCAGGATGATCTGAGATCCGCTGATCCAGGAAGGTCCAGGATCCACTGATCCAGGATGATCTGAGATCCACAGATCCAGGAAGATCCAGGATCCACTGATCCAGGATGATCTGGGATCCACTGATCCAGGAAGGTTCAGGATCCAATGATCCAGGGTGATCCAGGATCCCTCCCCACCACCTCCCACGTTGCTGGACCGTGTCCTACCCCCACATTTCCGTCTCCCACCTGGAGCATCCGGGTTGTTCCTGGCACGGCCCAGCTCCCAAAATTCACCAGGAAAAGGAGACAGGGGTGACACCAAGGTCCTTAACCCAGGCACTGGGGGGTTTTCTGGATTTTTGGATCCTCCCTGGATCTGCTGTGGGAGGAACTGGAATTTTCCCTTTTATTTTTTTCATTACCAGGAAACACCCAGGAATATCCTGGTTAAATCTGGGAGATTCCCAGCCTCCTTTTTCCCTCTCCTGTGGGGAAAGGCCCCTGGCAGAGGTGGAGCCACCGACAGCTCCAGGGAACATTTTCCTTCCCAGGAATCCCTACCCTAGGATCTGCCAGGAACCAACAGGGATAAAAAGGGGGATTTAGAGGAATTTGTGGAATACAAACCATCCCGGAATCTTCGCTATCCCAGCCCATGGATATTCCCCAAATCCTTCATCCTGCACAACCCTCCCCATCATCTGCTCGAGCCATTCCATGAAATCTCCTCATCTCCAGAATCCTGGAATGGTTTGGGTGGAAAAAGGGACCTTAAATCCCATCCAGTTCCATGTTCAGGGACAATTCCCACTGTCCCAGGTGGATCCAAGCCCCAGTGTCCAACCTGGCCCTGGACACTGCCAGGGATCCAGGGGCAGCCACTGCAAATCTGGGAATTCCAGCCCAGCCCCATCCCACCTTCCCAGCCAGGAATTTTTTGACATAAACCCATTAAAATCCCCCAAAATTCGGGCAAGACTTGGCTTCCGCTCAGGGCAATGGGATCCGACGCTCATCCAGGGATTTTCTTCCCCTTGGATCCCCTGGGGTGTCCCAGCAGCCGGGTGTCCAAAGGAGGTGTGGAATTTTCACTTTTTACAGGATTTGGGAGCTCAGGTTTTTTTTCTCCCCCAGGGATGCACAGAGCCAGATGAGGCATTAATGAAACAGTTAAATGCTGTATTTGTTTAATTGGAATTACACCAGGATAAATGTCCAACATGCTAATTTCTAACAGAATTGAACCTGTAAACAACCATGCAGTCCTTTCTCCAACCATTCCAGCTCCTTCTCCTCTTGGAATCAGTAGCTCTGCTAGCGAGTTTTAAGGAAAAACAAACAAACAAATGAGAAAAAAAAAACCAAAAAAACCCAACAAAATTCCCTTTAAAGTTAAACCTAATTTGCTAAATCTTCCCCCTTATTGTGCAACGACTTGTGCAAAAAAAGCTGTTTTCACCACCTCGGTTCCCAAAATCAGGTCCTTCCACCCCAAAATCGACGGGAAAAGGCAACCCCGGCAGCCGGCAGGGATGGGATGTGGGATGGGAATGTTGGGGGGGGGTTTCCCGGCAAAACAAAACCTGAGGGATGAGCCAAGGCAGGGAGCTTTGGATGGGACAGGATTCCAGAGCTGCCCGTGGGATTTTTGGGAAGCTGCAGGTGGGGATGGATCCCAGCTCTGGGAAAAGCTTCCCAAATCCAGCCCTGGGGGCATGGGAGGGGCTGGAGATTGGAGCAGCAGCTTTGGGGTGAAACAAACTCCCCTGAGCTCCCCCCACCCCATCCCGGAATTTTTGGGGTGAATCCCGGCCAATCCCGGTGCGTTCGGGTCGCTTCCCGCTGATCCCAGTGGACGGCGGAGCTGGGACCGCCCCGGAGTCATTTGGGATGGATTTATGGGATTTGTGTTCCCTTGGAGCTGCCAGCGGTGGGATAAACATGGAATCGTGCTGGGGGGGATACGAGGGCTCTCCAGGCCCCACGGAGCTGTAAGAAAAATGGGATAGAGATCCCAAAAATCCCGCGGCACCCAGGGATGGGACACAAATCCAGCCGGAGCGCGGGACGGTGCTTGGATGCTCCAAACCCCTCCAAGGTCCAAAAAACCACCAAACCCAAGGCAGAACTAACGGGAGGCAGGAGACACCCGAGGGTGAGGAATTTGGATTTGGATTCTGCTTGGAATCGGATCCCAAAACTTCAGCACGAGGGAGGTGACAGCGGCAATGCCCCCGGAGCGGCCCCGGCTCCGTCCCAGCCTCGCTTCCCAGAACTTTCCGAGGAATTTGGGGCGTCCATGATCCTCCCCAGAGCCCCTGCCTGGAATTCCACCTCCCCCAAAGCAGCCAATCCGGGAGAAAACAACCCCGAAGCAGCAGCATCCCAACCCAATCCCAGCCCCATCCGAGCGGGAGTTGGGATTGGATCCGGAACAAAGTGCAAAAATCACTGGGAGCATCTGGCTTGAACTCCAGGAACACCCCAAATAAAAATCCCAGGAAAACCCCTCCTTTCCCACCTCACAGGTGCTGGTGGCTCAGGGAGAACATCCTATGGATGGGCTGGGCTGCAAATTCCCACTTTGGACAACTTTTATAGTGTTATTCCCAACTCCTGGAATGCCTGAACAACTCCTGAAGAAGGAAAGAAGCTTCCTGGGAAGCCAAATTCAGGGTCTAATACAATTTTTTTCCCCACTGGTGCTGGAATTTATTTGCTGGAGCTGGGAAAAACGATGGGATAATCCGATTTTCTTTTCTTAAAAAATAAAATCCACTAAGGAACGTCCAGCAGATGCGGAGAGAGGGGCGAGAGCAGCGTTATTTATTTTGGGAGGCTGGAGATCTTGGATTCGGGTCCTGCCCCTGTTTCCCACCCTCCTTTTAAATTCCCTGCAGCGACTTCTCCCTCCTAAGCAATTCCATCCGTGTCGGAGGACACCCATCATTAGGAAGAGACTGAGAGGGGATTTAGGATGTCTTCCAGGTTTTTTTTGGGTTTGGTTTTTTTTTTTTTTTGGAGCAATCTGTTTAAAAGATTAATTTTGCTTGGATGGAGCCGCATCTCTCTGAACAAAAAGTTAATTGGGACCAGAGTCCCAAAATCCCATTTTTCATCCCGGGCTCTGACTTGCGGTTCCGGCTCTTGACCTCCCGAGATCAGGAACTCCCTGAATCCCTCCCTTGGCCGGATTTGACTTTCCCAGCAGCAAATCCTGAGCGCCAGGAGCCGGTTTGGAGGATCCCAATCCTGGTTTCTCCAAGGGGAGCCTGAAGGAGCGAGCGAACCCATCCCAGGTCGCTGCTGCTGGAATTACAGCTCAGGGAGACGGGAAGGGGAGCCCAGCGTGGATTTGGGAAGGGTGGGAGCTGCCCAGAGCATCTGAAACGAGGCCTCGCCTCGGCTCTGCCGGGGATTTTTTCTGGGAATGCCTCGTGGAGTGAAATATAGGAGGGGAAAATGGGATTTCGGGATGGCAGCACAAAATCCCTTCCCTGCGTCCCGGGGTTTCTGCTCCTTCTCCATCCCACTCCTGGAATTCCCATCCCTTGTCCCTCTGGGTCATTTCCAGAGGTGTCTCCAAAGCTGATCCCTTTCTGGCCACGCTGACTCCAACTTTCCTTCACCTGCTGCTTTTCCCTCCATCCCTCTTCCGTATCCCTCCAAGAGGAGTCCACAAGGAACCTCCAATCCCTCTCCAAAACCTGGGAATTATGAATTTTCCCTCTTATTAATGAAAAGAATCCCTTGGTCCCTGTAGATGGAGATGGCCGGGACAACCCAAGAGCTCCAGGGCGTCATTCCCGACTGTGTTCCCGTTTAATTCTGGGATTGAGCCAAATGAACCTTCTCCAAATGAAAACCAACCCCCAAAAATATTGCTGGAGGTTGAAACCTCTGGATCCAGAGGGTTGGGAATGAGGAGAGGAGCAGCACTTCCAGGGAGATTGGAATTCCCTTCAAGGGTCTGGGAATGTGGCTGGATAATGTGGGGAACTAGAGGCAAAAAGGTGATGAGATGTGAAGGGTGAAAATCCCTATGGATGGAACCATGGAATCCTGGGATTAAATCCCGTTGGGGGCCGCCTGGTTTGAGCAGAGGAATTTTGGGAACCTTTGGGACCGGGAATTCTGTCCACAGGCACTTTGGAGCAGTGCTGCTCCATGGGGCATCTCCCACTGCCTCCAGGAGATTCCCACTGGTCCAGCTCCAACCAGGAGGAAGTTTTCCCTATGGAATCATCAAGAGGAGAGGGAAGATGGGACACCAGCATAGAAAAGAGAGGGAAAAATCCCTCCTGGACAGATCCCAGTGTGCCTTCCCCCATCCCTGTGGAGCATCCATCCCCTCCGGATCCCCATCCATGGACGTGTCCAGGAGGTTCCCACTGGTCCAGGTCCAACCAGGAGGAGGTTTTCACTATGGAATCATCAAGAGGAGAGGGAAGATGGGACACCAGCATGGAAAAGAGAGGGGAAAAACCCCCTCCTGGACAGATCCCAGTGTGCCTTCCCCGATCCCTGTGGAGCATCCATCCCCTCTGAATCCCCATCCATGGACGTGTCCAGGAGATTCCCACTGGTCCAGCTCCAACCAGGAGGACCCAGGGAAGTTTTCCCTATGGAATTTTCAAGAGGAGAGGGAAGATGGGACACCAGCATGGAAAAGAGAGGGAAAAATCCCCTCCTGGACAGATCCCAGTGTGCCTTCCCCCGATCCCTGTGGAGCATCCATCCCCTCTGGATCCCCATCCATGGATGTGTCCAGCAGCAGCCCAGCCCCGGAGCGGTGCCACAGGACACATTCCCAGATTATCCTTTGGCTGTCCCTTCCCAAATCTCTTCGAAGAGGCCGCTCCAAACCCTTCTCCATGATCCCACAGCCCCTGGCAGGTCCAGGAGAGGAGCTCAGGGATGGTCACGGACACGTGGGAAAGGGCGGCGATTCCAGGGATTTGCAGACTAACATGGAAATCAGCCCGTGGAGGGGGAAAAGCGCAGGGGAAAAAACCCTGGGAAATCCCTTTTTCCTACCTAAATCCAAACCACAGGACACACTCAGGGTGGCCCTCTGCCCAGAGAACCCAAACCCACGGCTCTTCCCAGATTTCTCTGTTTTCCAAGGGAATAAATTAACAAAAGGAAGGCAGGATGATCCCTTCAATTTGGCTTTGACCAAAAAAAAAACAAACCACCAAACCAAACCAAAAAAAACCCCCAAACCAACCCAGTCCGGGTGCAAACTTCTCCCAGGCTCCAAGAATTCCCATCACTTCCTAAACCCCTGAAAATAGGAGCTTATCCAGGAGGCTCCTGCCACCGCCTCTTTTCCCGGGATCGTTCCACTGGGAGCGTTTTGCCGCCGGGTTGGAGCGGGGAGGCTCTGCGGAGACTTTCCAAGGCGAATAAAAAAATACAAATCTTCTCTCCCGACGGGATTCCCGAAGTCCAGGCCGCGGGAAGGAGATCCCGAGGCCCTCAGGAGTGGTGGCTGTTGATGAGGCCGCGCAGCTGCTTGGCCACGGTGTCGATCAGCTTCTGCTTGTCCCGCTCGTTTTTCCGGAACTGGGCGAAAACGTTGTTTTTCCTGCTGGTGTCTCGCATCCTGCACGGAGCACAAACAG
>JANEHK010000159.1:175856-186507 GCA_025960845.1 Tachycineta bicolor | reverse complement strand
AGGGAAGGGAAGGGAAGGGAAGGGAAGGGAAGGGAAGGGAAGGAAGATTCTCTATGGATATCATTCCCAGGACAGTGATGTTTCCCGCTTCAGATATTTTAAGTTATTGGGAAAAATATTGGAAAAATATTGGGA
Source organism: Tachycineta bicolor (assembly GCA_025960845.1). Taxonomy (NCBI): domain Eukaryota; kingdom Metazoa; phylum Chordata; class Aves; order Passeriformes; family Hirundinidae; genus Tachycineta; species Tachycineta bicolor. The sequence goes on along the minus strand of JANEHK010000159.1, from coordinate 186,372 downwards.
AAAAAAAAAAAAGAAAAAAATACTATTAAAAAAGCTAAAATACTATAAGGCATTGAAAAGCACTGAAAAAATATTCAGACAGTATTGGGGAAAAATAAGTTAAAATATGATAAAATATTGAAAAGCGTTGAAAAAAAACATTGAAAAACATTGGAAAAATTGGTGGAACAGATCGAAAAAGGTGCCCAGCAAATCCACTGTGCATCTTCAACAATCCAACCCTTCCCCAGCCCGGCTCCCCCTGCCTCTTGGAAACCTCTTCCCTCCCTACTGTTTTTTGGGATCCACACTTGTTATTCTTCCTCTCCTCTCCTTTGTTATCACTCTGCTCTCTCCCTCCAGGCTTTTCCTCAGCCCTGTTGCTTAATTTTTCTAATCCCTGCCCCTCGGAGGGAGGAAGCCGTCCTGTTTTCCTTATTAATCAGAAATCTCTGGCGCTGGCTGCAAGGAAAGGCTCCAGGAGCACGGGAACGTTCCGGTTCAGCGCATTCCAGCACAACAGAGCTACCAGCACGCCGAGCCCGCGGAGCCCCGCCATCCTCCCTGGAATTGCCTTCCAGGAGCACGGCCCGGGAAAGGGAGGTTGGGTTTTTAGGAGCCACCGAAAATCCTCTGAAGTGCCGGGGTTGGATGTGGGGCTGAGGCTGAAGGGGTGAGGGGAAGGGGAATGGTGTTCCCAGCTGGATTTTGGGTGTCCGTTGGAACGGGGTTGGGAATGAAGTCCGTGAGCAGCGGCACCACCTGCCCACCGTGCCCTGGAAAAGTCCTACCAGGATGGGATCATCCCACTCTCCTGAGATCCCACCTGGAATTCCGTCCCCAGCGCAGGAATGACAAGGAACTGCTTGAGAGAGGCCAGAGAAGGGTCAGGAAGAGTGGAGCATCTTCCCTCTGGAGCCAGGCTGGGAGAGCTGGGAATGTTCCCCTGGAGAAGGGAAAAATCTAGGGAATCCTCAGAGTCCCTCAAGGGGCTCCAGGAGAGCTGGAGAGGGGCTGGGGACAAGGGCTGGAGGGACAGGACACAGGGAATGGCTTCCAGTGGGAAAGGGGAGATTGGGCTGGGATCTTGGGAACTGGGAATTCCTGGCTGGGAGGGTGGGGAGGGGCTGGGAATTCTGGAATTCCCGGATTTGCTGTGGCTGCCCCTGGATCCCTGGCAGTGTCCAAGGCCAGATTTGATCCACCTGGGATGGTGGAAAGTATTTATTATGAGGCTTCCATGATCTCAGACGGGTTTTCCCATCCTAAGCCCCCCCCAGGTTCCGCCATCATCATCCAAACCCTCTTCCAGGACCATCATCGCATTCCATCTTTTTTTCCCAGCTGATTCAGTACCTTCCCCACACCGGACAAGAGCAAACTTGTGTAACTGGGCTCCCCACCTTCAAGGAATAAAATAAGGGAAAAGAGGAATTCCTGATGGAAGGGGAGAGAAACGAGAGATGGGGATGACAGAGATGGAGAAGGAGATGGGAAGAAGAGAAATATTTCTCTTCTCTCAGGTTCTATCAACCCTGCACTGAGACCGAGACACTGCAGCCCACAAACAGCCAAAATCAATTTATATCTAAATATCCCCAAATCCCCACATCTGTCCCTATAGCCATCCCGAATCCCTCCGAATTTTAAGCCCTTAATAAAGGAAGAAAGATGAAAAATCAGCATCTGTGTGAAGACGGACAACTGAGGCACGAAGATGTTGCTGACTAACAATTCCACTCATTCCCAAGCTGTTGGGCCCGGAATCATCCAGAATCTTCCTAAATTATTTTTAGAAATCCCATTTAACCTAATTAACTCCTCGGGAGCACCATTCCCATGGCCTGCAGAGAGACCCCAAAAATTGAAGCTGTTTTTTCCCATGGAATGCTGAGACGATCACCGTTTTTCAAAGCTCGGATCCAAATCCTGCAGAATTTGGATTCTTTACAAGGACAGGAGCAACAAACCCCATCCCATGGGTGCTTTGCTGCAGATCCATTCAACCGTTCCCTCCTCACCTCCTCCCTCTGCCACGTTCCTCCTGCGAGGCCTTCCCAGGCATTCCCAACTCCCCATTCCTCAGCCTTCCCAAACTGCCATTCCTCACCCTTCCCAGGCATTCCCAAGCTCACCATTCCTCACCCTTCCTAGCCATTCCCAAATTGCCATTCCTCACCCTTCCCAGCCATTCCCAAATTGCCATTCCTCAGCCTTCCCAGCCATTCCCAAATTGCCATTCCTCACCCTTTCCAGCCATTCCCAAATTGCCATTCCTCATCCTTCCCAGGCATTCCCAACTCCCCATTCCTCAGCCTTCCCAAACTGCCATTCCTCACCCTTCCCAGGCGTTCCCAAACTCGCCATTCCTCACCCTTCCCAGCCATTCCTAAACTCACCATTCCTCAGCCTTCCCAAATTGCCATTCCTCACCTTCCCAAGCATTCCCAAATTGCCATTCCTCACCCTTCCCAGCCATTCCCAAGCTCACCATTCCTCACCCTTCCCAGCCATTCCCAAGCTCACCGTTCCTCACCCTTCCCAGCCATTCTCAAATTGCCATTCCTCACCCTTCCCAGCCATTCCCAACTCCCCATTCCTCAGCCTTCCCAAATTGCCATTCCTCACCCTTCCCAGCCATTCCCAAACTCACCATTCCTCAGCTTTCCCAAACTGCCATTCTTCAGCCTTCCCAGGCATTCCCAAACTCACCATTCCTCAGCCTTCCCAAACTGCCATTCCTCACCCTTCCCAGGCATTCCCAAGCTCACCATTCCTCACCCTTCCTAGCCATTCCCAAATTGCCATTCCTCACCCTTCCCAGCCATTCCCAAATTGCCATTCCTCACCCTTCCCAGGAATTCCCAAACTCCCCATTCCTCATCCTTCCCAGGCATTCCCAACTCCCCATTCCTCAGCCTTCCCAAAGTGCCATTCCTCACCCTTCCCAGCCATTCCCAAATTGCTATTCCTCACCCTTCCCAGGCATTCTCAAACTTGCCATTCCTCAGCCTTCCCAGCCATTCCCAACTCACCATTCCTCAGCCTTCCCAGGCATTCCCAAACTCACCATTCCTCACCCTTCCCAGCCATTCCCAACTCCCCATTCCTCAGCCTTCCCAAGCACTCCCAACTCCCCATTCCTCAGCCTTCCCAAGCATTCCCAACTCCCCATTCCTCAGCCTTCCCAGCCATTCCCAACTTGCCATTCCTCACCCTTCCCACTGACACCAGGGAGCTGCAGTCCTCGGGATTCAGGGAAAAAAAAGCCAAAATCCCTAATTTGTCTGAAAGAAGTCACCAGGAATCTGGGCAAGGCTGGAGTTATGGATAAGGATGAGGACCAGAGCCACCCTCGGAGGTTTATGGAAGTTGAAGGAAAGGAATCTTCCCTGCTCCGTGTGGAGGTGAGGACAAGATCATCTGGGGGTTAAAACACTGGGGATCCCCTCCAAAAATCAGTATTTGAGCAAATTTCCTGCGCATCACGGATCAGAGACCCAGCCGGGAGGACTCTCAGCCTTCCCCCGGCGTGCTCCCGTACCCTGCTCCGCTCTCCCCGCTCCAAAGCCTCTGGAATACAAATGGCTTTCGCAGCAGAGATGGAAACTCGATCATTAAACTCAGATAACTGAGCCGAGCCCCCGCCGGGGCCGAGCCCAAAGCCAAGATCAATGTTGTGAGGAGGCAGTGCCGTCATTTAATCGATATCCGTGTGCAGCCCATTATCCCGACTCTCCTGGCTGCTCCTGGGAATCCTCCAGCCGGGTGACGTTCGAGGTGAGCGCTGAAGGGTGGAAGTGTTTAATTTAGGGCACTTCCCGGGACAATCGGAGCGATGGGAGATCTCCCGGATAAGTTTCACTCCCCACCATCCCCCTTTTTTTTTAATTTTGCCGTCCACCAGGACAAAGGCGCCTTTATGGCGTTTTTTTAGCCGGCGTGTTTATTTAGTGCACATTGCTGTTGGAATATCATCCACTTCCCTCCCCGGAGAGATATTCCAAGGAGCAGCGAGGAATCAGCTTTAAACAAAAAGGCCATCTAAATATACAAACGGAGGAGAACAATGGCAGCATTAATTATATCCCAGGCAGCAGGGGGTCCAGGGGGAATTCCGAGGCAGGGAAGTTCTTTTTGCGCCGTTTATTTCCCTCCGAGAGCGGAGCCGGGGATGGAGAGGGAACGTGAGGATGGAGGGATGGGGAAGTGTCCAACAAGCTGGGATCCAGACAGGAGAAAAGCGGCGGGGGATGATGAGCTCTGGGATTTGGAAGTTGGAAGAGAGGATCAGGAGCTGGGCCCTGCTTGGATGGGGCAAGAAATCAACAGCAAAGGCAGGGAGGTGTCCCACAGCTCTGGAGGAAAGGGGATTGGATTTGGAACTTCCAGAAGTCCTTAAAGTCCTCCCTGGGGTGGGGGGGATAATACGGAATAATGGAATGGCTTGGGTTGGAAGAGACCTTAAGCCTTAAAGCCCATCCAATTCCACCCCATCCATGGGCAGGGACACCTCCTGCGATTCCAGGTGGATCCAAGCCCCATTGTCCAACCTTGGACACTTCCAGGGATCCAGGGGCAGCCACAGCTTCTCCGGATAACCAATGGTGCTCCTTATGTGTTTTCCAGCCTTGAGGATTCTGGGATTATCTCCCATGTTCTGACTGGTTAGAAACTCTGGGAATGTTTGTGTGGGAATGAAGGATTTGGGGAACACAACAGAAAACCTGGAAGTCTGAGTTTGGGGTATTAAAGCTGATAGTCAAATGAAAAAAAAAAAAGAAAAAAAAGAAAAAAAAAGGGATTTAACAGGAAAAAATCAGGAGAGTCTGCTGAGAAAGGGCAGAAATAAGGAAAAAAGAGAATAACTGAATCATAGAATGTTTGGGTTGGAAGGGAAGTTAAAGATGACCCAGGGCAGGGACAATTCCCACTATTCCCAAGTGGATCCAGGCCCCAGTGTCCAACCTGGCCTTGGACACTCCCAGGGATCCAGGGGCAGCCACAGCAAATCTGGGAACCCATTCCACGGTCCGACCACCGTCACACTCACTCCGAGGAGGAGCCGGGAATTCCTGCTGGAATTAAAACCAAGGAACGCCGCGGCAGAGCTCTGGTGGCGGCCGGGACGGACGGCACCAGGACGGCCAAGGATTGTCACCTTGTGACGGCACAAACTGCACAGGCGAGGAACATCCCACATCTCCCTGCACCCCTCGTACCCCTGTCGTGGTCGGGTTGGTCACTCAGCCATTCCCAGGGCTTTGAATTCCAGGGAAAAACCAAAACCTGCCCCTTTCCCAGCATCTGGAAGAGGAGTTCATCCAGCACAACCTCACAAGGAGCCTCCGAAAGACACCAGGCTCTCTTTTTCACTTTTTAAAGGAAATCTTGCTAAAGCGACTGAAAAATCCTCTTTCCGTTCAGAACATCCTCCTTGACGCAGGGCAAAACGGGATTATCGAAGGGAACCCCACGGATTTGGCCCTGACAGAGACAGAATCAGAGAACTGTGGAATCACTGAGGTCGGAAAAGGTTTCTAAGATCGTCGTGATGCCCAGAACTGCCAATCCCACCATTAAACCACATTCCCAAGTGCCACATCCACAGGAATTTTGAATCTACCACTGCCCTGGGCTGGAGAACCTTTTCCATGGAAAGAATTCCACTGAAATCAAAACCTAACACAGAATCAATACATCTGCACCCTTGTATAAAGACGTGGAGACTTTGGGTCGCGTCTCGTGCTGAGGAAGCCCCACAAGGCGGATCTGAGTCTCACTCCAGGAGTTTTTTATGGCAAGGTGGCCTCAGGGAAGGAGGAGAATCCCACAGGATCGCCGGGATCTCAGCGCTCACCCGCTCCGCCAACGATCCCACCCTCAGCACCCAAAATAACAGAGAAAATCCACATTAAAAATCAGTTTCCAGGAAAACTTCACCCTGAACGTTTCCAATCCAACAGATAAGGATTGGAAATATGTGTTTTCCACGGATTTTTTAAGGATAAACCACAAACCCCTGGATTTCTCCACAGTTTATCATCAGAGCCCTCAACTGGGGTTGATGGGACTTGGAGCAAATCACTTCAACCCTGCTTTAGTTTTCTGGAATATTTAGGAGTATATAAAAACTGGGAATTTTGCAGCAGAAAACTTAAATACCTTTGTTTTATATCAATAAATCTCTTCCTTCTCCTCAGCTCTGTAAATGGATTTTTTTTCAAGGATTATCAGTGCTTTAGGGCACAAATCACCCTTCCAGAGATGGTTTTTCCCTGGAAATTTTCTGGGGTTTTCCGTGGAAATTTTCTTGCAGTATCAGGGTGCCAGACCTGCCCTGAGACACCCAGTGCTGGGAATACCCAACACGGCCACGGAGCAAATTCCAGCTCAGTTTTCCAGCTCCTTCCCCATCACGGATACAAATCGGTGGTGGAATGATTCCCACTCCCTTTGATTTCATGGAATCCTGGAACGGGAATTGCAAGCTGGCTCCATGGCAAACCTTCCCTTGGAGGGTCTCATCTCTGTATTCCTGATTTTATTCTCATCTTCACTTCCCTAAATATCCCTTTTCCCTTTTTTTTTTTTTGGATAAGAACGTCCTGGCCGTGCTGCTCTGCCGCTCCTGAGCCATCACCGGGTTTATCCCAGCCCCATTCCCACTTTTCACCTCCACGCGACCTCACCTGCTTCACTTTTTTTAGAATTTTTTTCCCCTTCCCTTTTTGTCTGGGAGGCTGAAATTTCTGTCAGCAAAGCTTTGGGGCCAGGCAGAGCTCAGGGCCACGATTCCCGTTTCTTAGCCCAGAACCAAACCCCGACCCCAAACAAAAAACCTACAGCAGCTTAAAAACCCCGAAAACCTAAACCCCAGCCTAGCAAAACCCAGTTTATTGACATCTGCAAGGCTGTGATCCATGGAGCCTCATCCCTCAGATATTTCTGTGGTGCTCTAACTGCAGGAACAAAACCAACGTTTTCCAAGGCCAGCACATGTTGGATTTGGGAATCCTGACAATGGGGGCTCTCGGCATCGTAAATTCCACTTGTCCCCTTCTGGAGCCAAAGGAACACGCGGAGTGAAGCTCCTCTGGCAGCTCCCTCCCAGGGATGACACAGCTTGGGAAAGACGCAGGGGTTCCGGGGGAAAAATACTGGGATTCAGGGCGAAAAAGATCAGGATTTGTAGGGAAAAATGAGGGATTTATAGGGACAAATACAAGGATTTTCAGGGGCAAATACAGGGGTGGGGTTTGTGCACTGCCTCAGGTGCCCTGGGTAAAAACGGTGCCAAACATCCCCTGCCTGGTTCAGAGAACCATGGAATGATTTGGGATGGCAGGGAACTTCAGGATCATCCCGTTTTCCCTGTTTTCCTCTTTTTTTTTCCTCCCCCCCGTCTTTTTTTTTTTTTTTTCTTCTTTTTTTTGGTGAGGGTCTGTTTTCACCACCTGCATTCTATTTTTCTTTTTCCTTTTTGTCTTGATTTTCCTCATCCCCCCTTCACTTTTTCTGCCCCTTTTTTCTTCCCTTAATTTTTCCTTTTCCTCCCTTTTTCCTTTTTTCTATTTTACCCCTTTTTGTCTTGTTTTCCTCCTTTTCTTCTTCCCCTTTTTTTTTTCTTCCTGTTCCTTTTCCATTTTCCCTCCCTTTTTATTATTTCCCCCATTTTTTATCTCCCTTTTTTCCTTCCCTTCTTTTCCCTTTTTCATTCCCCATTTCCCATTTCCCCCTTTTCCTTTCCCCTTCTCTTTTTCTTTTCCCCCATTTTTTATCCTTTTTTCCCTTTCCTTTCCCTTTTCATTTCACCCTTTTGTCATTCCCCTCCTCTTTTCCTTTTCTTCCCCCTTCCCTTTTTTTCTCCTTTCCCCTATTTTCTCATTTCTCTCTCCCTTTTCCTGTTTTTTTTCCCCTTTTTCTTGCTTTTCCTCCCTTTTTTCCCCCCAGGGATGAGACCTGTTAACAGCACAGGGCAATCCCCACAGCCAAGGGCATTATCATGGAGCAGGAATAATTCCCAAAAAAAGCTTCCTGGGTCCTCCCAACCCCTCCCTGTGGCTTAATGACTTTTGCAGCTCATTAATACTTATTAATGCAACTAAAGCTGCTCTCCTGCCTCACATTCTCCTTTTCCATCCATTTCTGGCTTCGTTCCCCCGCTTTCCAAACCCGTGGTGGGAGCACGAGGCTCCGGGACACCCATCAATAATTTTGCAGGGTTTCTCATGCCCCAAAAAAATCAGTTATTTGGGGGGGAAAAAACCCAGAATTCCACTCAGGAAAAAGGGAGGATTATTAATATTGCAAAGCGTGAGGGATGAGAGCACGTGAAGCCAAACTCCTCCAGAGCCCGAACAGCTGCAACGCTCCGGAGGGATAAATCATCCCAAAACGGGATCAAAACAGCACATCTACACAGCTCGGAATAATAATAATAATAATAATAATAATAATAATAATAATAATAAATCACCTGTACCCAACTGCGCCATCAATTCCACCAAGGAATTCCACCGGCAGAGCGGGAAGAGGGCAAGGAACCAAGGAACCCTTCCATGGCCCTGTCCATCTTCATCCTCAGCCTCAACCTCACCATCCTCATCCTCGCCCACTTGGCTTCACTGGATTTCACAGGTTTCACCGGATTTGGGGATTCCCGAGGCGCCAGGAAACACCAGGGAAGTGGTAAAAGCTGGATTTTTTTTATTTTTTTTTTGAGGGAAACACCGGGAGTTTCAATGTTGAGCTGCGAATCCCCGCGGGTGACGAACGCCCCGAGGAATCTCCATCCCAAGGCTGGGTTTTCCAGCAGCATTCCCGGCAGTTCACGGCCCCTCTTCCCAAGCCAAGGGGTCCCAGGCTCCCTTTGATCTGCTGAGCTCTCCAAAGCCGGCAGCGAGAGGAGCGGAGTCAATAATTGATGGAGGTTTGCTGGCGAGAGGCTTGGCTGTCTGAGTTACCTTTCCCAGACCCCTCGGAAGTCATCCAGAGGCTCAAATCCATTGTTTCTGCCCCCCCATAAAAAAAAAAAAATCTCTGGGATAAGCCTTCAAGGGAACCAAACTCGTGAGCCAGCGTTTGTTTGCTCACGCTGATAGGAAACCAGAGCAAGGAAAGGACTGCGGGGAGCATTGCTGTGCCCCGAGGCAGAGCTGATCCACCCAAAAAAATTCAAGGAATGAAAAATTCCTGTGAAGCTAGTCTGGGAGAGCTGGGAATGTTCCCCTGGAGAAGGGAAAAATCCAGGGAATGCTCCGAGTCCCTGAAGGGGCTCCAGGAGAGCTGGAGAGGGGCTGGGGACAAGGGCTGGAGGGACAGGACACAGGGAATGGCTTCCAGTGGGAAAGGGGAGATTGGGCTGGGATCTTGGGAACTGGGAATTCCTGTCTGGGAGGGTGGGGAGGGGCTGGGAATTCTGGAATTCCCAGATTTGCTGTGACTGCCCCTGGATCCCTGGCAGTGCCCAAGGCCAGGTTGGACACTGGGGCTTGGATCCACCTGGGACAGTGGGAATTGTCCCTGCCCATGGATGGGGGTGGGATGGGATGAGCTTTAAGTTCCCTTCCATCCAACCCATCCCACGATTCCATGACAAAAGCTGGCAAAGAGGGGCAATTTGGGGGTTTGCAAGGTGTCCTTGACCGTTTCCAGGTGGAAACTGAGGCTCTCTGGCTCAAGATGCGTCACTGAAGGGCACAACGGCGCCGAGATGACATCACCTTAGGTTGGTTTCTGATGGGGTGGAGCTGAAAGTTTCACCATTATCCCTTTGCCCATGCACAGAAATCATCAGAAATCCCTCCACGAGCTCCTGGCTCCACCAACAGCAGCGAAAGCAAAAACCCAAATATTTTTATCCTAACGGCCCCAACCCATTGATCCCAAAACACTTTCCGATCACCCAAACTCCTCATGGGTCCCTGGCGTTCCTGGGAGCTCTTAGACAAAGACCCTGGCCACAAACCGCTCCCCCTGACCCCTCCTGGTCCCCCCTGTCCTCCCTGGCCGTGTCCCACCCCGTCCTCGTGGTGCCAAGGCCGGCTCAACCCTAATTGACATCATGTGTTGCGCGGGGCTGGCTGCGCCGGAGGCTCCCATGGCACCGAAAAGCCGCGGAAAAAAATCCAACAATCCAACAACCAACCCCCCCAAAAAACGGCCTTTTCCCTCCTCGCTCCGGCGCGGGGTTTGCGCAGGAGCAGAACCCGCCGTCCTCCCGTCGTTAGGCCCGGTTTAAATATAGATCCAGCTCCGAGCGGATGAATAATTGCGGCGCTTAAAACGTCTGGCTAATCTTTAGCAGAGCTGCAATCAATCACCGGTGTCAGGCTGGGACGCATTTCTCGGTTTCATACACAAAACCTTCCTTCAAATGCAAACTATATCCACTTTCAGGGCCTGGCCCGCCTTCCCCATCTGATATTAATGGAAGAGCTCCCGGCATGAGGAGGCTCCGGGCGGAATTGATTTGGATTTTCCAAAAAAAAAAAAAAAAAAAAAAAAAAAAAAAAAATTTAAAAAAAAAAAAAAC
>JANEHK010000159.1:152449-175756 GCA_025960845.1 Tachycineta bicolor | reverse complement strand
AAACCAAACCCTGAGCTGCTGAAGAGGGGATTTGGATGGGTTTGGAGCTTGGGGAAAGAAAACACAGGGAACACGTTCGGCTGATCCCGCTCTTTGCTCGTAGACGGAGCAGCGAGGAAAAGCCAAGTCTCCGGCTGAGCCTAAATCCCAGGAGCGCTTTGCGTCCTCCACCTTACGGTGTCTCACCTGGAAGCGCCTCAGAATGGAGGAATATAAAGTAAAAATTACCGTGCTGTTGACAAATCGGGCATTTTTCTTAATTAGCAGCTGATGCTCATTAATTTGAGGGTCAATGGCACGCTCTGGTCCTGGCCATCCCAAAGCCCATATCTTGGCGGACAATAATCCATGTCCAGCTTTCCCAGGAGAGCATTCCTCACGTTTTCCCAACTTCCTGCAGTTTTTCCTGCAGCGTGGGGCTCACTTGGATGGAAGGAAGCCCAAGCCAAGTAATCCTTTAATCCTTTAAGTTAATTAACCTGAGCTCCGGCCAACCACGGCTCCACAGAGTCATTTAGGATGGAAAAGACCCTCTGGATCACCGAGCCCAACCAGGAATTACGCACGGATTGAGCACAGGGATTCACATCCAGGACATGGAAAACTCAACCAGGAGAGCCAACTCCATCCCCTTCTCCCCACCAAGAAGAGCTGGAGAACATCTGGCAGACCCTCCTGAGCTTTTAGAGAGCGAAGATCACCAGCTATTTCACAGCCAGGATTGTTTTCCCACCTCACCATGGCCGAGACAGAAGGGTTGTGTCAACCCTTCCCAAAATGAACCACAAAACCCCGGAGCGGGCAGCAGCAGAAGCAGGAATTGTGCTGGTTCCTTCCAGCAGACCACGGCAGAGCCCAGACTCCATCTGAAAATCTCTGCCTGACAAAGTCCACCGAGTGTTCTGAGCTGTCAAAGCCCTGCTTGGCTTGAGACAGGAAGGAACCCGACCTGATCAGGCCCTGAAGAACCCAGGGGGGACACGGACGAGCACAACCCTCGTTAGCCACCTCCTGCTCTCCAGAATTTATGATTTTTTCAACGATTTTTTCAACGATTTTTTCATTTATTGGGGTTTTTTTTTGTTGGTTTTTTGTTGTTTTTTTTTTTTTCTTTTGTGGGCAGACTCCGAAAGGCAGAGCGCTGACATCTCCCAACAAGACCACGGGCTGCCCCAAAATTAAAACGTGCGAACACCGAAGGTGGTGATGGTATCTGGGGGCCCTTCGGGGGTGGAAAGTCGATAAAATCTGGTGAGTAATACCTGGATTTTTCATCAGCTGCCATCTGAGCACGAGGGGAGATGCGAGGCTGAGGTTTGCTCCTCCAAACACGGCGTTTGACTCATAAAACGCTGTTTTCTTTCCTGGTTCAGCAACCTGGCTCTCACCACCTGGGCAGGGATGTGCCCCTTCGGTGAGGTCAGGAATTCCTGTCTCCCGACGCTCGCTCCCAGCCTCCCGTGCCCATCCCCTGCCGCGCTCACGGAGCTGTACCCCAAAGTCAGGCTGATCTGGGGCATCTCAGGAGATAAAACGAAATACAGGAAATCACCCGAGCTTTGGTTTGGTTGGTGGGCAGTTGCCCGAGGGTTTTGGAGCATTTTTGGGGGTCTCTCCCAACTTGGAGGGTTATTTTACAGAATTCCTCTCCATTCTCCATCCCTGGAAACGTCCGGTGTCAGGTTGGACCAGGCTTTGAGCAAACTGATGCTGTCCTGGCTCACCGCAGGCACAGATGGCCTTTAACCCCTTCCCAACCCAAACCATTCCATGATTCCGCAGCCATCCTTGATCTCCTCCCCACCAGCAAACCAAGGAAGTAACAGCACCGCCGCAAACCCAAGGAAAACCCTCGGACGCTCCAGGAACTGCCACCACCAAGGTGTCCCCGACCCGATGTTGGATATTCCCAACCACAAATCCGTAATCCAAGCGGAGAACATCCGGGCGCGCCGTCCCAGGCTCCGCGGTCGGCACAGCCCGAGCTGCAGCCGTTCCGTCCAAAAAACAACAACAAGAAAGATGTTGGCTCCCGTTTTTGGCTTCCCCTCTCCCGCAGGCAGGTGTGAGCCCAGCCCAGCCTCCCCTCGGAGACACCCCACCGTGCGGGAAGCACTGGAGGCTGCTCCCTTTCCCCCCACCTCCCGCGGATCAGATAAGTCCTTGTGGGAATTTTTGGCAGCGGAGCTCCGAAGATGAGCTTGGCGCCGATCCAAACAGTTGGAAGCACCTCGGAGGCAGGATTTGTCTGATAAGGGATCTCTGGCTTCCTCCTTCCCCCTGCCCCAGCACGTCTGTGGCTTTGCTGATCCCGTCACGCTCTCGCCCCACGAGGTCAGCACCAAGGACGGGCTGGAGGAGCCGCCTGTGACCCCGTGGATGGGGATGGAGGTCGGAAAGGACGTTGAAGATCACGGAATGGTTTGGGTTGGAAAGGACTTTAAATCCCATCCAGTCCTCTCAGTGCCACGGGCAGGGACACCTGCCACTGTCCCAGAGTGTTCCGGCCTGGCCTCGGACACTGCCAGGAATCCAGGGGCAGCCACAGCAAATCTGGGAATTTCATCCCAGTCCTTCCCCACCCTCCCAGCCAGGAATTCCTTCCCAATATATGATTAGGAAATCACCCGTGGGATACAGTTATGGATTTATACCACAAAGGTATAAAAGGATTGGGACAGAACTCATTTGGTCTGCTCGAGGACCAGGAATTCCTTCCCGATATATGATTAGGAAATCATCCCTGGGAAATGGTTATGGATTTATACCATGAAGGTATAAAAGGATTGGGACAGAACTCATTTGGTCTGCTCGAGGACCAGGAATTCCTTCCCAATATATGATTAGGAAATCACCCGTGGGATACAGTTATGGATTTATACCATGAAGGTATAAAAGGATTGGGACAGAACCCACTTGGTCTGCTCGAGGTTTCGGGAGGGCTTTGTTACACATCACTGAGGTTCCTCACCGTCCCTGAGGTGAGCCGAGGTTCCAGGAGGGTGAAATGATACTCCCAAGGCAACAGCAAATCCAGAGCCAGGGGAGAGCCCTGCTCTTCTGCTTTTATAAGGAACTGGAGGACAAAAACCCCCAGAAACCAAAGATCTGAGTGGTGAATTCAGGGACTCATTTGGTCTGCTCGAGGACCAGGAATTCCTTCCTGATACATGATTAGGAAATCATCCCCGGGAAATGGTTATGGATTTATACCATGAAGGCACAAACGGATTGGGACAGAACCCACTTGGTCTGCTCGAGGTTTCGGGAGGGCACCACTGAGGTTTCTCACCGTCCCTGAGGTGAGCCAAGGTTCCAGGAGGGTGAAATGACATTCCCAAGGCAACAGCAAATCCAGAGCCAGGGGGAGAGCCCTGCTCTTCTGCTTTTATAAGGAACTGGAGGACAAAAACCCCCAGAAACCAAAGATCTGAGTGGTGAATTCAGGGATCCGATAAACAAATCCCACAGGCAATGGATGACCTGGAGGGATCCACCCCACGCACCACTCCACAGACTCCCCTGGATATTCTCGCTTGAAATCCAGGGCAAAGGACGGATTTATTCCTTTTGAAGCTTTTACTACCTGAACTTTCTGATTTGGGGCTGGTAGGAGATTCGGGATGCCTCTGGAAGAGAAACTCTGAAGGAATCCAGATGAAAGAACCCTAAAAAGCCCCTAACGTATGGTAGAAGCATTTTCCTTCTCGTGCGGGAAAGGGACACTGGGATATTAATCACGGATTCCTGCAGCATCAGTTGCTGGGGTTGCAATGGTCAGGATCAAAATGAAGCAAAACCCGCCAGTCAAAACACGGAGAAACCTAAAATTCCTCCTGCCTCTCGTCCTTCACGATGATTCGGAGCCACTCCAAGCTGACACCAGCGATTCCTCCAGGCTGTAATTCAGCAGCTCGCTCTGCAGCAAGGCCTCATTGCTTTGGAAAGACAGAATTTATTAGGAAGGCTCCCAGCCATCCACTCTTTGCCAACACCCAAACCGAGAGCAGATTCCGCAGGGAAAAGATCTGAGATTTTTCCTCTCTCTCCCGTGGGAAGCCAGGCTGGGACACAGGAAAACTCAACGGATTCTCAGCTTGGGATCGGTGGGTCACAGGAGATTTGCTCTGTGGGGGGATTTTCTCCGGCGGCTATCGCGGAATGGCTCTGGCTGTGGAATGACCGCCCCTGGAGAGGCTCTGCCGGACTCAGAGCGCCCGGCAGGAGGAAAACAGTCTGGAAGTTCATGAGGAGGTGGACAGTGGGATCTAAGGGGGCCCAACTCCCATCTACCTGGCCCTGCCCATGCCATGAGGTGATTTAAATCCCTTCCAACCCAAACCAGGCCACGATTCCATGATTTCACCATTCTGTGAACGCAAGGCACCCAGAACTCAAGAACCGAGGTTCCCAGCGCTGGTGCAGCCTGCTGGAATACCCAACGTGCTTGAGGTTGGACTTGGAGAACTCTTTGCACGCAGTAAACACGAGGAAATTAGGGCAGGATGGGAGCAAACAGATTGTAAATCCCGGCTCTGGCTCGCTCCCCGCTCATCACCCCTCACAAACGACCCCTTTCATTGCCACTAAAACCATTTGCCCGATTGTCAGCAGCAGCGGGCGGCCCGTGGTGCAGAATTCCTGAAAAACCAGCAACAAAAATACGTCGACAGCAAGAGGCCTTTGGAAATCTGCATTGCTGGGGAAGTTTCCACCCCGTAAACACCACGGGAGCTCCATCAGGGCCCGGAATTCTTCTGCTTTCTGTTCTGACTTAGTTCTTGTGCCCGTGCCAGTTGACACAAGCGAGGGAGCGAGGGACGGGGGATGTAGGGCTGCACCCCTGGAGCCACTCGGCCGCCCTGGGACTGGAGGAAAATCCCTCCAGGAACGCCGGCTCCTGCTCAAGGAACCCACAGCGTGCCCCGACACCTTCCTGGAAAGGCGCTAAAACCTCTTTTTGTCCTCCGCTGTCACGAGGGCGTTAGGAGAAATTAAAGCCGGGAGCATTTCTAAACCCGAGAGGAGCATTTTTAAACCCGAGCGTTTCAACCCCGGAACGCTGCCCAGGGATAAATCCGCGGCATTCCCGGGGCTGGCTCGGGGCTGGGGATCCCCGGGGGCGCCGGGCGGGAGCTGTCACAAAGCCGCCCAGATGTCAGCTCTGCCACGGCCACCCTTCCAAAGGGAGGATCCGCGGCGTGGCCGGCGGCCAGGTGGGGGAACAAAAGGCGCCCGGCCGGGTTTTCCCTGCCGTCATTCAATCCCGGCTTAGCGCTCGCCTCCTGGGCTCTCGGCTGACGGACGCTCCCGCGCCCGGTCTCACCTTCCCGGGGCTGCCTGTTCTCACCTCCGCGCTCCCGGCGAGGCAGCCCGGGCCAAAAACGTAATGTTCCTTAAACCGGCCGGATTGAGAGCGCGTTAACAGGCGGATCTTTCGAAACTTTCCCCATTCTTCTGGTAATTTATTGATGAAAGGATTCCTCGCGGGTTAGGCAATATCCCCGCGGACGGATGAAAGCCTGGCTTAGGTTCTCTCCTTTCTTCCCCCCCTCGGTAACGTACACCTCCTCTCGGAGGGGCCCCCTGATGAAAAATTCCCTGCCGGCCTGGCCGCGCTGCCGGCGGTGCTGCTGATGGATCGTGTTCCTCTCTACCTGCTCAGATTAATCAGGTTACAGCTCCGGCCTGCCAACAAAGCCTGGCCTCACACCTCGGTCCGGGCCCGAAATCCAACATCCCCGTCAGGCAAGCGCTGCCCCGGCTTGAAACCCAGCCTAGGAGCCGGGAGAGGCCTCTGCCATCACTCCAGGTGAAAGGAATCCTTCATGTGCTCCACTTGTAAATCCCGCTGGAACTTCCAAACTGCCAGGCGTGGAGCAGAGTGCCAGCCTGGGCGGTGGGAATTGAGATGGATGGAGGAGCTCTGCTGCTCTAAAACTGTGTGAGGCGACGGGCTGTAAAACCAGCACAGAGCTTCCCCTCCCGCCCAGGCAGGGCTGCCTGGAAGTTTAATTTGTGTTTTTAATGACCTGAGACACTCCTGAGTGAAAGCTGGGAGAGGAACGCTCCTAAACTCGTCACGAACCAGGCAAAGTTTATCACTGCGAGTAACTCTCATCTCGCCAGAGGACAAGGCCCATCCATCTCCTGGGTGTTTAAACCTGGCTTAGTGGTCCTTAGGATTTTACTGCAGGGGAGTAAATCCTGGCTGTGAACTTGTCGGATGGAGCCCTTCCATCACCCGCTCACCCCGTGAGCGACCGGGCAGCTCCGGATGCCACCGAGGGTCACAAACCCACCTCGGAAGACGGTTTAAAAACATCGGGAACAGGTTGGGTTTGCACCCAAAAATGGATGCGAGGGGTTGTAAAACAAGGAGCCGAGGTCATCGTTCAGCCACAGACGCACAGACGCAGACTGGGACATGGATCTTGCGGCTGGAATTGCTGGGTGATGCTTATTTGTGAAATTAATTGAAACCGAGGATGTCCCAGCCCTGGGGCCAACATACACCTGGGGCAGAAGGACGTGGAGCTGCTACAGAGAGCCCAGAGGAGGCCATGGAAATGCTTCCAGGATTCTGGAGCCCCTCTGCTCTGGGAGAGCTGGGAATGTTCCCCTGGAGAAGGGAAAAATCCAGGGAATGCTCCGAGTCCCTCAAGGGGCTCCAGGAGAGCTGGAGAGGGGCTGGGGACAAGGGCTGGAGGGACAGGACACAGGGAATGGCTTCCAGTGGGAAAGGGGAGATTGGGCTGGGATCTTGGGAATTGGGAATTCCTGGCTGGGAGGGTGGGGAGGGTCTGGGAATTCTGGAATTCCCGGATTTGCTGTGGCTGCCCCTGGATCCCTGGCAGTATCCAAGGCCAATTTGGATGGAGTTGGATCCTCCTGGGAATCGTGGGAGATGTCCCTGCCCATGGCAGAGGTGGGACAAAAATTCTCTTTAAGGTCCCTTCCATCCCAAAGTCCCAGGTTCTGTTCAATGCCGGTGCTGGGAAGGACACCGTGACCTTCCACATATCCCAGCTTTGCTTCATCCCCTCGTTCTGCTCAAACCAGAACCCATTGCTCAACTTCTACTTCTTGGCTAAACCCTCACCAGACAACCAGATTCTGGTGAAGTGAGGTAAGGGTTTCACCTGTGGGAACCACACAGGCAACTTCTGCAGCCAAATTCCTCAGCGGAGCGGCTGCAGCGCCGTAATTGCGTTGTCACTCATCATCAATGTCACGGAGATTATTCAGCAATTAACACCAACTCCCCAGAACTGCAGCCCTGAGATGAAACGAGGGCGTCTGCTAAGGCAGAGAGTTTTTTAACTCATTGCTTTTCCAACAAAATTCAGAGGCCGAGAGGCTCAGGCTGCAATTCTGAGACTCAAGCTCAAAACCTGAAACGTGTCGTTGTAATAATAATAATAATAATAATAATCCCAACAAAAATGAAAAATATAGAAGTAAGAACCAGTCCGTGCTTTGGATTTTTCTCTGAAAGAAAACTAGGAACTTCTTAAGGAATTTTCCTGAGCAATTCTGGCAGGTTTGGAGCAGGCTTGAAATGCAGAGTTCTCTGCCCACAGGTGAAAAAAACCCCGTTTCTTTCCATTTTCAGAGTTACCACAAAATTCAGCTGTACTGGTTGGCAAAGCTGGCCTCGTCGTAGCATTTTTCCTATCAATTTGTGCGCCTGCGGAGTTTTTTGTGGCTTTTTTTGCGTTTTTTTCTTTTCTTTTTTTAATCTGAACCAGAAATCAGCGGATGAACTCGAATGAAGCCTCAAACCCCACGAGGAAGGACAGTTCCACAGAAATCAAGGTCGAAAGTTGCCCAATACCATCCGACCCTGGAG
Organism: Tachycineta bicolor; assembly: GCA_025960845.1. NCBI lineage: Eukaryota > Metazoa > Chordata > Aves > Passeriformes > Hirundinidae > Tachycineta > Tachycineta bicolor. Next base: position 167,904 of record JANEHK010000159.1, on the reverse strand, counting down.
CTTCCCCCCTCCCTAAATTATCTGTGGAAACTCCCTTCCTTCCCTCTTCCAAGTACCGCTGGGAGAACTCTTGGAAACGAGGTTGAAGGAGGTTTCTCCATCATTTCTCCTGCTCCTCGGCTCTGCCGCGTGACCCGGGGTGGCGGCGGCTCTCCCCACCCTTCACCCCAAACCCAAATCACAGCTGGATTATTTCCATTTTCCTGAAATGCCCAGAAGTAACGGATTAACACCGGCCAGGATTCCCCGCAGGAGCAGAGATTCCCCGAGAAAAAGCTCTCCAGCAATGAAAGGAATGCGCAACGGAGCGACGGGGAGAAGGAGGAACGACTTTAAAATAAAAAAACAAACCAAAAAAAAAAAAAAAAAAAAAAAAAAGGGAAGGAAAAAAGGGGGCCGTAACATCTGGCTTAGTTTAGCCTAAAGCTGCAACCAAACCACAGTCGCCTCGGCTCCGCCGGCACCGCGCTCGGGAAAGAAAATCCCACGACTGCGGGATGACAGTTGGGAGTCGGAGCGGCAGCGGGGAAATATCCCTTGATGAGGTGTCAAGGAAAAGCCTCCTCGCTGGAACAGAATTGACGGCACAGGGCTTGGATCCCCCGGGAATGTCGCTCCGGATGGTTCCGGTGAAGGTGTTCGGGCCCGCGGAGACGTGGGCGAGATCCGGGGTGTTGGCTGAGAACCTCCGAGGGTCCCAAAAGTCCGAGGCCAAGAGGTTCCTCTGAAAATTCACATTCTCGGTCTCGGCACTCCTTTCTTAACCAGTTTTTCCAGCAATTACACGGGAGATGCTCACAGGAGGCAGCTCCAAGTGCCGACATTATCACGGAATCGCGGAATGGGTTGGGTTTGAAGGGAGCTGAAAGATCATCTTAACCCATCCCATCCATGGGCAGGGACACTTCCCACCATCCCAGGTGGATCCAAGCCCCAGTGTCCAACCTGGCCTTGGACACAGCCACAGTAAATCTGGGAATTCTATCCCAGAGCCTCCCCACTTTCACAGCCAGGAATTCCCTCAATCTAAATCGCCAACTCTTCACCTTAAAGCCATTCCTGCTTTTCCTTGGAAAAGCTGTTCTCCAGCCTTCTTGTGATTTCCCTTCACACCCTGGAAGGTGCTGAAGATCTCCCTGAGGCCTCCTCTCCTCCTTGGAAAACGCTTCCCTGACTCAGGGCAGAGAAGCCAGAGGAAAACGAGGGTCACTGAGGTCACCAGCAGAATAAGAGTGACACAAACCCACTTTAGTTCATCCACCTTTAAGGCAAAACTCGCAGCTTCAAACAAAGATCAGCTAAATCAGCCGGGGTTTACCTTAGTCCCAGCCTAATTTGAGGCATCAAAAAAAGCAAATTTAGGCTTGAGCACCAGCTTTGGCAGGAGGAAACTGCTCCTGAGGTTGTCTCTCTCAAGAGGCTGCTCCCGCCTTGAGAGGCGACGGGAAAACATCGTTTAACGTTGACAAATTTGATGATGTTGTTGTAAAAACGGCCAAAGTGACCCAAACATGTCGATAAATGCCATGCCCATGCCCATGCCCAGCCCGGGCAGGACGGATGTGGCACCACAGGGAAATCTGGGAAGCACAGGAGAGCTCCTCACTGCCCCGGCCACAGAGGAGGAAAGCCGGAGCAGAGCTGGAGGATGCGAGGTGGGAGATGTTATCTCCAAAACAAATCCTCCAACCCATCCGGGCATTCCTCCCGTGTTTTCAGCGTGGCGTTCCCAAGGGTGTTGGTTTCCCTGGAAGGCAGCCCGGTGGTGCTGTCCTTTCCTTGGAAAAACACCGCGTTCCCGGGATTGTCCCCAAGCCGAGAGGGTGGCGGTAGCGGTGTGACACCTGGGGTGACGTGAGCCGTGCACGGGGTGGTGCTGAGAGGGCTCTGGGAGCCTCAGGCACCTCCCAGATCCGGCTTTTCCCTCATCCTGCTGGTGGCATCTCCAGCTGCCCAGTGCTGCTCCAAAGCTCAGCTCCCGGGGCTTATGGAACCAGAGAATCATGGAATGGTTTGGGTGGGAAGAGACCTTAAATCCCATCCCATCCTACCCCATCCATGGGCAGGGACACCTCCCACTGTCCCAGGTGGATCCAAGCCCCAATGTCCAACCTGGCCTTGGACACTGCCAGGGATCCAGGGGCAGCCACAGCAAATCCAGGAATTCCAGAATTCCCAGCCCCTCCCCACCCTCCCAGACAGGAATTCCCAGTTCCCAAGATCCCAGCCCAATCTCCCCTTTCCCACTGGAAGCCATTCCCTGTGTCCTGTCCCTCCAGCCCTTGTCCCCAGCCCCTCTCCAGCTCTTCTGGAGCCTCTTTAGGGACTCTGAGGATTCCCTGGATTTTTCCCTTCTCCAGGGGAACATTCCCAGCTCTCCCAGCCTGGCTCCAGAGCAGAGGGGCTCCAGAATCCTGGAATATCAAACCAGAAGCTCTTGCACCACGTTCCTGCCCTTTGCCCGGGCTGCACCTGCAGCACCGCTGGAATTTGGGACAATTCCAGGGATCCACAGGGTCAGCTACAGCTTCTCTGGGCACCCCGTGCCAGGGCCTGCCCTCCCTTCCAGCCAGGAATTCCTTCCCAAGGATCATTTGGGGCTTGGAGTTCCACAGAAGCCTCTCCAGAGGCAGCAGCATTCCCATGGGATGGACTCATGTCCATGAAATCCAAATGCCATCACACACAGAGCCATTTCCAGCCTTTCTGATGGAAGACAGATTTAAGCTCCCGTGCCGGAGCCAGGCTGCTGCTTCCAATCCTTCCCCACCTCCCCCAAAAAAAGGCTGATTTCATCAAGAGATCCGATTGCAACCCTATCATTTACCCAAAAAAATTGGGGGAAAAAAAAAAAAATCCCTTCAGCGTAATCTACTTAAAAACCCAAATCTCATTTGTAGGCTATTAGAGCTGCTCCCGTCTGTGACATCCGGGCACGGAGCTCCCAGGAATTTCCAGGAGTCAGAGCTGGTTTCTGCGGATTTTTTGGCCAAGTTTCTGAAGGGCTCCTCAGCTGCCGTGGCAGCCGCAAACGGCTTCCCGAAAAGACAGTGGAAAATCTGGGAATGAAAACCCAAATAAAATCGACGGCCCTAACGAGCTCTGCGCCGGTTTCGGGGCCGATCACTCAGCTCTTTGTCAGCTCCAGCTCCAGCCTCCATCCATCCGTGTGTTTTCCATTTATCCCAGGCTGACAGGAGCAATAATCCCGGCTCTGCCGCTCCGTGCAAACCACCCACCACACCTCAGGGGTTGTTGGCCATCAGCGGCCAAAAAGACCCTTTTCCATCCCAGATTTCCTAGGATGTTTCAGGAGAGGAGTTTCCAGTCCCACGGGAGTTTACAGGGAGAAGTTTCACTCATTAAAATGAACAAAAAACCCTTTTTTTTTTTTTTTTTTTTTTTTTTTTTTTTTCCCCCCAATTACTGCTTGGCTTTTCCTCAATATCCACAAATATCCACAGTTTTCGTGGAGGAGAGGAGAGGAGGAAACTGAGGCACGGGGACCGCGGCCAAGAGTGGAGCATCATTCCCGCCAGCTCCATCCCGATCCCAGGGGCCTGGATCCCATTAGTGGCTTTGGCAGAGTCCTGGGGCCGGGCTTTGCTCCGGGGACTGGAACACGGGACTTTCCTGCTCCATGGTTCACATTCCAGCCACGGCCGGGGTCGGAGATTTGGGAACGTCCGAGGGATGGGACCAATGGGATATCGGGAGAGGGGCAGCCTCCGCGTTCCGGAATTAATTATCGGGAACGCTGGTAATTAATTTTTCAGGATTCTGGACCTGCGAACCAGGTGGAAGCTCATCCTTGAGGCACTTCCCCGGGACAAGAAGGAAAAGCTTGGCCCAGCCAGCGGGGCTGGAATGTTTTCCCAAACATTTCCAACCCGAAGCCGACACAAACCTTCCGAACGACCCTCAGGAGCAGATGGATCCCATCCCCGGAGGAATCTGGGATGGTGGGAGGTGACTACACCCATGGAAGGGGCTTGGAGCGAGGCGAGCTTCCAACCCAACCCATTCCGTGCTTCTGCGACAATCTGGGCAGGTGGAACATCCTCGTTTTAAAAATATAACAAAATAAAATCTAATCGTTTAAAAAAAAATGGTATTTTCATTTGCGGTTCCCGAACCAAAAGCTGAAGTTTCTGAGGTTGATTTTTGGGATCTTCCAACCTAAAGGCAACTCCAGGGAGAACAACAACAAAAAAAAAGGGCCCAGAAGCAGGAAAAACAACCATTTCCCAGTGGGAAAAAAAGGTGGGAAAGGAGTCCAAAGAGGTTGGGGAGTGTCTGGAAAAGGTCCCAAGGAACCCGGTCTGTCTTGGTCTTGAGTCCTGCTGTGGCCAATACTCTTCCAGGTCATCTTCTGGAATATTCGTTTTTCCCAAAGGAATCGGAGTTATTTCAGATATCCCACCCTAAGGATCTCATTGAACCTTGGATCTGTTTCCTTCCTGCTTCTCAAGGAACTCCAGGGATTGCAAACGGGAGGGAATGAGGCAGGGAGGAGCAGGGAAAGGAGAGATTTGGGGGAAGGATGTGATAAAAAAGGACAAAACAAAGGGCAAATATGAACAGAGAGAGGTGAGTCTGCTTGCTCAAAGTTACTGGAATCTGCCTGGAATTGGGAAAAGATCCCGGCATTCCCAACTAGAGTAGAAGTTAAATGCAGCTAAACCTAAACCTAAACCTAAACCTAAACCTAAACCTAAACCTAAACCACCAGGAATTTAATTAATATCAAGGGCCAAATCCTGCCCAAAAGTTAAAAAAAAAAAGCTGTCATTGGCTCCATTTGGAAAATTCCCTCCTGGATTTTCCATTCCAGGTCACCACCTTTAAGCCAAGAATAAAGTCCACCGTTGTTGGTGCTCACTGCTGCCGCATCCGGGATTCCTGGAGCTGGGAAAGCCTCCCCGGATGTATTCCTGAGGGAATTCCAGAAGGAAGCGGCATTCCAGGTGTTCCACAGGAAGCAGCCCAAAGGGAATCCTGCTCCTGCCTGGAACTGCCCGGGTTGGAGGAGGTCTCAGATTCCGATGAAAGGAGAATTAAAACGTTTATTTAAGGGAAAACCGCCCCAAATGATTTGAACTCGGCAAACAGATCCCACAGGGAATCCAAAGGAGATTCCCAGCTCTGGACCCACAGGGTTCCCACTCGTGGCGGGTTGTGCCAGCGCTCGGCTCCCGTCCTTCAGGCTGACCCTTAACCAGGAGTCAGCGATCCCAAAGCTGCAATTCCAGCCTCAATTCCTGCCTGAACTCCCCTCCCTGCTCCAGTCAGACGTGGAGGGTGAATCCCGGCACCCTGAGATCCGGGTGGGACAGGAGAGAACTCCCACGCTGCGTGGGGCAGGAGAAATCCCAGGAGAAATCCCAGGAGAGATGCCAGGAGAGATCCCGCTGCTCCTCACCTGAAGCGTCAAGCAACAAATCTCCAGCGGGAATTTCCTTCCCTTCCTTGTCCGTGTCTCACCTGAGGATGAGATCTGCCACTTCAGAGCGAGCAGTAATTGACATTATTCCCCAAAATCCTGCAACGGCTGGATTGGCTCCACAGCTTCAAAACGCACAGAAAGATTCCCTGGCTGAACTGACCCTGTCCCCAAATCCCAGCTTGGATTGGGATCTGGGATGCCCAGGGAAAAATGAGGCGAATTCAACCGGTGTCATTTGATAACTGGAGTCAAACGAGTGCAGAACGTGAGGATTCCCTTGGAGCAAAGCCCCGGGGGCTGGAACACAGCAAATCCCACAGGAGAAACGAGGGAATTCAACCAAACCATTCCCAGTTCACATTTCCACCTCTCGTTCCTTTCCCATTTCACTTCTCCGGGCAAGGAGGCAGTTCAGCCTCGGAAAATACAGAGCTGGTGCTTGAGCTAACCAGAAAGAATCCATAAATCATGGAATCGTGGAATGGTTTGGGATGGAGGGAGCTGAGAGATCACCCTGATCCCACAAGCAGGGACATCTCCCACCGTTCCAGGAGGATCCAGCCTGGCCTGGGACACTGCCAGGGATCCAGGGGCAGCCACAGCAAATCCGGGAATTCCAGAATTCCCAGCCCCTCCCCACCCTCCCAGGCAGGAATTCCCAATTCCCAAGATCCCAGCCCAATCTCCCCTTTCCCACTGGAAGCCATTCCCTGTGTCCTGTCCCTCCAGCCCTTGTCCCCAGCCCCTCTCCAGCTCTCCTGGAGCTCCTTTAGGCCCTGCCAGGGGTTCTGAGCTCTCCCTGGATTTTCCCCTTCTCCAGGGGAAACATTCCCAGCTCTCCCAGCGGGAAGCGGGGACTGAGCTGCTGACGGGGAGCAGCAGCAAATGAGGGAGTAAATCACAGTCCCTGCCCGGACTCTGCTTCCTCCAGTCTCCCCTTCTCCCATTATATCCTGATTTTCTGGGCTATTTTTTCCTCCTCCTGGCCCTGCCTAACGAGCTGCTGACTGCCTTGGCCACCTCGGAGCCGTGACAGATGGCTCCACACGCCGCCGTTAATGTGCTGGAAAACACCCCTGGATGGATCCAGCCCTGCCCGACCCCGGCACGGAGCTCCGGGGAGCCCTCCCAGCCTGGGTTCCATTTCACTGCCTTGTGCCTTTCCCCGCTATTTATATCCTAAGCGTGATCGGATGAGAGCAGGAACACATATTAAAAAAAAAAAAAAAAAAAGATATTCTTTCCACAGCCCATGACATCACCTTTTCCTCTTGGAAAAGTCGGTAACTCCATACATTTTCGTGCACGCAGCCCCGCACGGGCTCTGCTCTCTCCTTGCAGCAGCAGAACGTTCCCATCCATGAAAATTAAAAGGATAATCTATAGGAAAAATGTGCTACTGGAGAGAAATCCTGGCTGGAGGCTTCTCTGCTTTCTATTAAGGGCCCTTTGGAAGGAGTTTTGAGCGGCTGAGAGGCAGAGGGATAATTAAACGGCCTAAATTATGGCTTTAAACAGACTGAGGGCAGGGTTAGATGGGATTTTGGGAAGGAATCCCAAAAATGAGGGTGCCGAGGTCCTGGAGGAGCGGTTGTGAACTCCTCACCGCTGGAAGCGTCCGAGGCCGGGGCTGGACGTTGGGGTTTGGAGCAATGGGACGGCGGGAGGTGTCCCTGCCCGTGGAAGGGAGCGGGATGGGATTCAAGGTCCTTTCCATCCCAAACCGATTTGGGATTCTGAGTTCCACAGACAGAAAGCAGCACTTGCCCCGAAGCGGGGAAGGGCTCACTCATCCCACTGCTGCCCACCGCAGCTTTGGTCCCTCCGAAGGCGAATTCCCACCTCCAGCGGGGCAGGAGGCAAAGGAGCGCGAACTCGGCGTGACCTCCAAGAAATCCCTGAACCTAAAAATACGACAGACGAACTCTTTCCACCCAGAGCTGCTATATAAAACCGCCCCGGCTGAGAACTCCTCCGGAGCTAACCTCAAACACGAGGCGAATTCCAGCCCCGCTATTTTCCTCTGGCATCCCGGAATGTTCGTCTCCGGGACAGAACTGGCTGTTCAAACGAGCCCCCGCTCCTGCAGAAGTGATTGTTTTCAAACACTTTGGAAAAGCAATCCCGCGCTGGGGCTGCATTCCAGGCAGGATTCCCTCCCCCCGCCAGGTTTTAAGCATTAAGAGGAGCAGAGCAAGAACAGACTTTGTCCACTTTGCTTCCAAGCCGCTGCAAATTAAAGGGAGAAAAGACATTTTTTGGTTTCTTTACAGCACGGAGGGCCACTGAGTCATTTAGGTTGGATGAGATATCCAAGATCATGGAATGGTTTGGTTTGGAAGGGACTCTAAAGATGATCCAGTGCCACCCCTGCCACGGGCAGGGACACCTCCCACTATCCCAGGTGGATCCAACCCTTGGACACTGCCAGGGGTCCAGGGGCGGGCACAGCAAATCCGGGAATTCCAGAATTCCCAGCCCCTCCCCACCCTCCCAGCCAGGAATTCCCAGTTCCCAAGATCCCAGCCCAATCTCCCCTTTCCCACTGGAAGCCATTCCCTGTGTCCTGTCCCTCCAGCCCTTGTCCCCAGCCCCTCTCCAGCTCTCCTGGAGCCCCTTCAGGGACTCGGAGCATTCCCTGGATTTTTCCCTTCTCCACGGGAACATTCCCAGCTCTCCCAGCCAGGCTCCAGAGCAGAGGGGCTCCAGAATCCTGGAATGGTTTGAGTGGGAAAGGCCTTTAAGGGTTATCCCATTCCCTCCCTATCCACAGGCAGGGAAACCTCCCACTGTCCCACAATGCTCCAACCCCAGTGTCCAACCTGGCCTCGGACACTGCCAGGGGATCCAGGGGCAGCCACAGCAAACCTGGGAATTCCATCCCAAGCCCCTCCCCATCCTCCCAGCCAGGAATTCCTTCCCAAAATCCCACCCAAACCTCTCCTCTTTTCCTTTAAACCCTTCCCTCGTGCCCTGCCCGTGTGGAAAGCCTCTCTCATTGTTCCCTTTCATCCCCCGGGATCTGTCCCTGGATCCTTCTCCCCTCCAGCCCGGACACCCCAACCCTGAGCAGCCCAGCCGCGGATTCCCGAGCCCTTGGATCCCCCAGAGGCCGGTAACAGCTGGGGATGGGAACAAACGGAGGCATCCGGGTTCCCCGGGTGGTTTGGAGCCGTGACTCACGGGCAGGGACTATTTCTGGTCACGGGCACGGAGCCGGCAGGGCCGGGAGCTCTCGGGATCGCTTGATGTGCGCAACAAAAGATCCCAATCTCCCGTGGCTGTCAGTGCCCGTCCCCGCCTCGTTTCCCCACCGGCAGCCCTCATGTCAGCAGCCAAATTAAGGGATTACAGCCTGGAACATTTAACGAGATTAGATCGGGCGGGGGGAGTGTTTGCTCTTCCACCGAGGCCGCGGACGGGAGGATGGGGAGATGCCAACAGCCTGGGTCACACCTACGGCTCCTGCCCCGTCTGTCTGTCTGTCTGTCTGTCTGACACCGCCAGAGACAAAAGGCAGACTTTGTTTCGTGGTGTTCAGCACATCGGGCTCCAGCACACACACACACACACACACACACACACACACGGATTTAAGTAAAATTCATGGATCTGCGGCAACCGGAATTTCCAACGCCAGGAACTTCCAGCCCCACCCCAGCCCAGCACCTGGCACCTCATGGGATCACAGAAGGGTTTGAGATGGAGAAGACCATGGGCAGGGATCCTCGGCCAGGCTGCTCCCAAGCTCGTCCAGCCCAGCCTGGATCCGTGGGAAGATCCCAAATAAAAACCCCAGCTGAAAATCAGGGGAATCAAAGCGCTGCTCACCCCGAAACACACAAAACTCCCGATTTAAGCACCACAAACAAAAGCTCTGTCTGGCCAAACCAAGCCCAAATTTTGACCAATTAATCAGAAAAGACAGGAGCGGAGCCAGGGAGCTGAATTATCCCATTTGGGGAACTCAGGGTTTGCTCAAGCAAGAGGAAGGCGCGGGGTGACTCACAGGACCCAACCGCCGCCATCCCCGCGGATTATCCCGAAAACACGAGCTGGGTCAAGGAAGTTGGGCCATTTAACACCAACTATTCCAGCATTTGTTTGTATTTTCATGGGCCAGTTAACACCAACTATTCCAGTATTTATTTGGTTTGTTTTTTTCCACCCTAAGTCAGAGCTGGTGCACAGCTCTCGGCTTTGGGACTGAATCCTGGCAAACTTCAGCCCAAAACGACTCCAGCGTCTCCTCAGAACTTTCCTCCATTGGACATTCCATGGATGGGAATCAGGGAATCACCATCAGGATCTCCCTATGGTTCCTGCGCCAAATCCATGTCGCTTTTCCCAAGGACTCCAAACCGCGGCGTTTTTGGGACACGTTTGGGTTCAAAGCAAGAAAGTTCCCAAAGCAATGAGAATCCCAGAGCTCAGCAAAGAGCCGGAGTCACAGGCGCTCTGGAGAAGGGAAAAGCCAGGAGTTTCTTCTCTCTGGGATGGGATTAATGAGGGAATTGTTGAATTATGGAATCATGGAATGGTTTGGGTGGGAAGGGACCTTCAAATCACCTCATTCACACTTCCTGTCATGGGCAGGGACAGCTCCCACTGTCCCAGGTGGATCCAACCCGGCCTTGGACACTGCCAGGGATTCCAGGGGCAGCCACAGCAAATCTGGGAATTCCCAGCCCAGCCAGAAATTCCTTCCCCAAATCCCATCCAATCCTGCCCTCAGCCACTCCTGGGGCTCCAGCCCCTTCCTGATCCTCTCTCCCTCTGCCTTGCCGGGACAGTCCTGGAGTCCAGGAACTCCTCCTGGACGCAGGGAACGCGTCCTCCCTCGGGTCAGCCTCACGCCTGCCTTCATCCCAATCCCACAGCAGCCAGCGTCCCCTCCCTGCTCTGGTGGCCAGACCACCTCCATCTTCATCCATTAAAGGCTGGGCTCCAGGATCCCAGAGGTCTTTTCCGACCCAAATGATTCCATGATCCCGCAATTAAGGCCCATTAGGCTAATTGGGCTCTTCCTCCCTGCGCACCCAGGCACTCGGCTGATCCCGCCACGGAGTTGTTTGGGATACGTAGGGAAAACGGGGAATAATGAGGGTGCTTGAGCCAGTATTTAGTCCAAACTGCAGCCAGGATTTCCGGTCTTGTTAAAGCTTTGGAGAGTTTGTTCCATTTCCAGGATGAAGCGTTGGGTTTTTCAAAGGGCAGGGTACACTCTGAAGGACGGAAGCTCAGTCCAGGATATTCCTGGTTGGTTCATTTTGGGTGTGAAGCACCACAGAATCGTGGAATTACTGAGGCTGGAAAAGTCCTCTCACATCACCGACGCTCAGCACTGCCTGGGCCACCCCTGCCCCACATCCTCTCGGCTCTGAAATCCCTCCAGGGATGAGAATTCCACCTCTGTGCCAGGGCTGGAAAACCCTTTCCATTATGAAATTCTCCCTGAAGGGGAGAATTCACCTGCCATAGGAACGGCCTTTCGCCGACCACATCCCCAACTCCCCCAAAGGGCGGAAGCGGCTCAAAACCCGCGAGGTGGGGCAGGTTCGGCACAGCTGGGCGGGAACAAACCCCAGCTCAGCCCCCGTCCTTCCCCCGGGAGCAGCGCTGCGCCCTGGCAGATGTGGACACACATCCGATTACCTCCGGCCCAGGGGCTGCTGCTGCTCCAGCACGGACACAAATCCCTTGGAAGCCCGCGTCCCGTCTACTCGTGCTTCACGGAACAGCTGGGACACCTCCGGGCTTCTCCGACGGTGACACCGGGCAAAAACCGCGGCATCGTCTGGGTTGGAAAAGCCGGAGGAGATCCGAGTACAGATCTTCCCCAGCGCTGACCGTGTCCCCAAGGGCTCTGGAATCCCTCCAGGGATGGGGACTCCAGCACCACCCTTGGAAGCTTTGTTTCAATGGTTTCTCCCGTAGGAATTCTGCAGGAGATCTGCACTTTAACGCCGACAGGGGTTTAGAGCAGGAAACTTCCCGTTTCCACCGGATCAACCTCGAAACCCTCCCGGCAGACCCGTCCTAAAAATATTCCATTGATACATTTAACGGCGCCGAAGCCAAGCCCACGCGCCCTGGAACGGGCAGAACCCCCAGGAATGGAAATGACCGTTTTTATCCCGGGATGGCGGGGAGCTAATTAATCCCGAAACCATCCTGCGATCCCGTGAATCCAACGGGAGGGTTGGGATGGATCCCGGCGCGATGTTCCTGGCTATAGAGTGCCACCTTGCTGTCAACCCATCAAGGAAAATGACATCTGGGGAGGGCCGGTGCTGCCGGGTGGGATGCGCAGCACCTTCACCCCCAGGGACCCGGGAATTCCGGGATGGAATGCGACACTAAAACCATCCTTATCCCGATTCTTAACCTGTGCCAAGTGGTCTGCTCCCTGATGGATTCTCCCGCAGCTCCACATCATCGTTCCCGCAGTTTCTCCCCATCCCTTGAAGGCATCAAGAGGTTGAGCTGCCCCTCCCTGCCCTTCCTCACTGACCGTATCCCATCGATTTCCCTCCTAATCCACGTGTCCAGAGCTCCGTAAATGCCACACGATATTTGTACTCCTTGAATTCAACGGGAAAAAAAAAAATCGATGGGAGACTCCGAGAACAGATTGCTTCGGGATCTCGTGTCTGGGAGGGAATTAATCCCTCATTCCTCAGGGATACGGCGGCCCGAGGCCTGGCCATCAAAGTCACCTTGGCGGGGAAAAGTCCCAGCGGTCCTGCCCCTCATCCCATGGTGTTATCCCGGGAAGTTTATTCCTCGGCTGGTGGAACACCCCAAGGTTTTCCAGGAGCTAAAGTTTCCCTGCTCTGAAACGATCCAGCTGCCCTGGAGAGGCCACAAGGAAGAAGAATGACAGGGATGCACCGGGATAAAGTTTCCCTTTCGGCTTCAAAGGCGCGAGAGCTCCGCACGACCTCCCTGGCCACCCACCACGCTCCGGCCGGGGGATCCCATTCCAGGGAAACCCGGCAACGCTTCCCCGTCACGGCAGCAACGGGAGCTCCCGAGGGGGGAACCTCACACGGCTCCAGGTGAAGGTTGGATGAGTGAAAGGCAGCTCCATAAAGGATCCTTTATGGACAGCTCCTCCTCATCCCGCAGGAGCGGGTTGGGTTTCCCGGCTGGGGGTGTTGGGAGGTGAAGGGCATCCACCTCTGGCCCTCTCTGTTCCCGTCAGTCCCGCCCCAATCTGCAGGATGAAGGGGAATGTGGGCCCGGCAGCTCCCAGCGGCGTCTGTTTTCCCAGCTGGATGAACCACAGGGAAGGAATCTCAGGAAGGAGATCCCGGCTCGCACAGCACGGCCCCGCTCCGGGGAGGATGGATATGGGGCAGCCAGGGGTTCCAGCTGAGCCTTGAAGGGATAAAGCCCAATGGAGAACACATTCCTGGCCCAGTGCAAGGTTCCTTGGGATGAGGTTCTCCGTGGAGTCCCTGGGAGTGGCTCCTTGTTTTGCCAAAAATTCCACCAGACCAGGCTGGAGTCACTCCCCATCCCTGGAAGTGTGGAAGGCCAGGCCGGAGCACCCTGGGATAGTGAAGGTGACCCTGCCCATGGAATGAGAGGATCTCTGGGGTCCCTTCCAATGCAAACCATTCCCTGAGTAATGTGGGAAAGGTCTCTCCCACCTCACCACCCCCTGCTCCCGAAATCCACGCGCCGCCCCATGCCCTGCCCACGCGGCATCCCGGGAATCCAGCTCCTGGCTCTCCAGCTCCTCATTTCCTCCCTTCATTCCCTTTGTCTGAAACGCTCCCAGCGACCGAGGATTTGATTGTTTGTTTGTTTTTATTGTTCCAGAGGGCCGAGTGTCGACAGGCTCCACAATTCCCAGCGCCCAGAAACCCCGGCAGCGCTCCCCGCCGCCCAGAAGTGCTAACAGGACGTGTTTGCACTCCGGGTTTTTTGGGTTTTTTTTTCCTTGTTCAGAGGCTCTGGGGAGCATCCAGGCACTTTAAAGTCCTCCCCATGCCACTGCATCCCTCCTGGATGGAGAGTGATGGCTCCGGAGCATGAGCAGCCGAAGGGGACGGGGATCCGTGAGATTTTAATGGGATTGAACCACAAAAGGCCGGGTTTAAAGCAACGCTGAGACCGGTTCAAACCCACCAAGGCAGGAAAAAATCAGAGCTGAGGCTCTAAATCTGCTCTGAGCTCCTGCTTTTGTGTTTCCTGCCCTCTTCCCGTCCCTTTTCCGCGGAGCACGGCGAGAGGCAGCTTGGATTTCCAGCCCAAACTTTGGATGGAGGATCCCTTCCTTTGTGAGCCAGGCAGTTAACACTGATTTAAAAACAAATAAACCGCTCCTCGTGCCCTTCTCCAACGCCGTTGGGATTTGGGCACTGGGAAAGAAAAAAAGGGGAAGCGCCCAGATCCTGACAAGGAAGGCACAACGTGGTTTGGCGGAGCCTCTGGAAGAGCAGGGCCGTGGGCTGGAGCTCAGCCCCAACCTCGGGAGGTCCCAAAAGACTTCCCCAAGCATCTCTTGCTGCTTCTTGGATGTTTTCCAGCCTCCTTTGGACAGATTTCCACCCAGATCCAGTTGGTTTTCCAGGGAAAAACACCTCATTTTGATGTCGCTGCCTGGGGGTCACGCGTGAGCACCAAGGCACAAGGATCAGGTGACGTTGGGAAAAGGAAATGAAGATGAAAAAGGGCCTCTCGCTGAGCAACTGTGGGTTTGGGGTTGAGAATTACGGTTCCCCTCCATCCTCTTTCTGTTCCTTCACCTCTCCCAAGTGTTTTTAGGGGGCCACGGGGTGGGAGAGGGGTGTCTCCATGGGATGGAGACAATGCTTTAATGGGGAATGATCCCTTCTCCCAAGCGAAAAGCAGCAGGAAAAGAGGAAGCGGCCTCCAGTTGTGCACCGGGAGGATCAGGCTGGGTATTGGGGAAGGTTTCATCCTGGAAAGGATTGTCCAGCCCATTAACTCAATAAATCTGTAACTCTGCAGATCTCCAAAGGTAAATTAATTCCGATTACGGATTGAGAAGGTGAATCCAGGCGTTTCTGGAGAGGGAAATCCAACGTCCAGGTGGGTTTGTTTGTGTTAACGAAACGAACGGCTTCCCCCTGACGACGACCCTGGAGAGGACACCCAGCCACCCCTGAGGTCCACCAGGAATTACCTGCAGCTTTGCTTTGGCCTCCCCAGGCAACCTGGCATTTAGGGAAGCCGGGATAATTCGGATTTCGAGGTGGGATAGAGGACAAAGGCGATAACATTGATATTAATAATAACAACAACAACTTCTGGGAAGCTGATGTGGTTATGGATGCTGGAGAAGCCTCCATCACACTCAGGGGCGTTAGGAAACAAAATATCCTTTAATTAGCAGTAATTAGCCGGGCTGGAAGTCAGGCACCTGCCCTTGGTGCTCCCCATTATCTCTTCAGAGTCTTCAGGGCTTCGTGTTTGCACAAGAATCAGAAAAACAGGCACTTTTTGGATGGCCTCTGGGCACCACCCTAATGAAGGTGATTAATAACACTGGATAAACGATCCAGGAGGTATCAGTCGGTGTAAGGAACCTGGAGAGGAGCCACAGAGGTAATTAAAGAGCCCGGAGATAGGATCTGAACAGCAAAATCCCGGATTTAAGGGTAACGATCCGACCAGCTCCAGCCTCTCTTTTGCTGGGAAAAGAGGAATTAGGGCTGACACCGGGACCCGCGTCTTCACACCTCTGTTTCCTGAGCGCTCGAGGTGCTTGCCAGGGAAGATCCACGGAATTCTGGAGCTCAGCATTTCCCTTGGCACGTCTGGGAGCTGCGGGCAGGGATCCAGAGCTGGGAAAGGGCTTTGGATCACCAGAGCTGGACAGGACAAGGTGGCAGAGGCCACAGAAAAAGCGGTTGAAGAATTGAGGCGTTGTTAAGCAAGGGGAGGATCCACAGGGGTAAAGGAAGCAGGGAAACAGGGAGAACGGGAGAGGAAACAGGGAGAACGGGAGAGGAAACAGGGAGAACGGGAGAGG